>PVKU01001957.1:0-257611 GCA_004027475.1 Anoura caudifer
AAGGGCAGAGGAAGTGCTTCCCACATAAGGTCAAGTTAAAGGAGTTCATCATTACCAAGCCCTTATTATATGAAATGTTAAAGGGACTTATTTAAGGAAAAGAAGATGATCAAAAATATGAACAGTAAAATGACAACAAACTGACAACTCTTAAGAACTGAATCTAAAAGACAAAAACAAAAACAAAGCAAACAACTAGTACAGGAACAGAATCACAGAAATGGAGATCACATGGAGCATTATCAGCGGGGAGAGGGAGGAGGAGAATGGGGGGAAAAGTGCAGGGAATAGAAGCATAAATTGTAGGTACAAAATAGACAGGGGGAAGTTAAGAATAGTATAGGAAATGGAGAATGCAAAGAACTTATATGAACATCCCATGGACATGAACTAAGGGGGGTAATGTGGGTAGGAGTAGGTATTCAGGGCAGAGGGGAAATAAGGGGGAAAATGGGACAACTGTAATAGCATAATCAATTAAAAAAAGACTGAATAAGTATTTGTTTCTTGTTACTATACATATTATGCCAGACTTCCACATTTTTATCTCCGTAAATACCTTTTATCTTTGGCAGAAAACCCATTCTTCTTTACTAATCTCCATAGTGTTTTCTCCTCTTTGACTCAGGGCAATCAATCCCCTGGCAACCTGAACCCATGGAGTAGGTGGCTTATTGAAAGACTGTAGGTAAATGTTGCTTAAACTCTAGCAGAGATTGCTAGAAGAGAAATCGTTGATATTTGGTGATGGTTTGACAAAGGAGCCCCTCACCTATGTTTGATCAAGTGCTGAGCTGTAAAGATAGCCTTTTTGTTGAGGAGGCATGTAGCTCAGTGGAAAAGAGAACCATTTGCTCTACAGGGAATTTCTGTGGTTCCATATTCTAAAGCATGAGTCATGGATGTCTTTATGATTACACATCCCTCCAAGCATATGAGGAATAAACTTTAGAGAAAAGGAAGTTAAGAGAAAACAGAGTGTGAATAACTGCTAATGGGGCTCTCTCTGGCTCCGTTCCGTCTGCCATTTCATCATACATAAAGAGGGTAGTTCAGAGATTCCTTTCCTGGCAAATAAGTGGCAACATATGTTTGAAACAGTGAATGGAAACTATAAGGAGAAAATGACAGGCATATGGCAATAGGAAGGCAAGGGAAAATTTGTTGCCCTCATGTTAGCCACATAATTGGTATGCTCTTCCATAGAGGAGCTGTTTTACTTAAAAAGTCTGTATGCCCCATTAGTAGAGCGTTCCTGTGTGTGGAATGTATACACTTTCTAGGGTTTTGTTTTTGTTTTGTTTTGTTTTGTTTTGTTTTGTTTTTTGAAAGAAAGTTTCTTAAAAGGAGAAAGAACCTAGTCAGGAAATTTGATTCTTTTTTTTCCCCTTTTTTTCCAATTCTTTATTAAAGTAGTAAAAACAAAACAAAAAATGGGGAAGCACTTAAGAACAGTCACTTTGAAGGGCTGAAAACTTACTGTCTTCAGGCATGCTCTTATTTTAAATGATAATTCTACAATAACAATATTTATGATATATTTGTTGTCATAGCAACTAAATCTTTGCTCAATAGTTTAAGATTCCACAAGTTACCTTAAAGGGCAAGGGTTTGAATTTTTTTTTTTTTCCACAAACTACGTATTAGCCAATATTTACCCTCTATCAAATTGAAAGCACATGATTTTCTTTGGAAAAAAATTTTTTTTCTCAACCGAAAAATGTCTTTGTATATGAAGGGAACTGAAGCACATTTTTAATTGCATGTATGGCATACATGGCCAATAAATAGGAAATATGTTTCAAGTCTCTAAAATTTAATGACAGCCTATTGTTATATCAGTGAAAAATACTGGAGAGAAACATGATTTTTTTTCTTAGTTTTTTTTTATTCAAATGATTGACAACAGTATCAGCCTTTAAGTTTCTAGTATTTAATTCACTGCTGCATAAAACTTTAATTGTTCAGGTTGTGGGGGAAAAATCAGTGTTATTTTTGATTTGGACCTTGATGATCAATAATGTTAGCATGAACAAAGGACTTTTAAATATGTATATATCTGTAAATATGGTTTAAATATTTGTCAATGCTATAAAACCCAGGTATTCTGTACCTTCTTTCCCACTATCCTGCTTTATTATTGTTGGCATGATTTTTTAAATGTCTTATATCATGCTTTAAAGATAGATACCTAAGAAAGTAGTCTAAATAAAATGTTTTGTTTGTAGTCAGAAATTTTATCTATATTTACATGTACAGCATTACATGGTAGAGAGAAGACATGATTAACTTTTATATTCTGTCCACTAGCAGTTTTTGTACCACCCACAAGCTAAGAATGATTTTCACATTTTAAAACAGTTGGAACCCTGGCCAATGTGTCTCAGTTGATTGGCATTGTGCTGCAAACCCAAAGGTCATGGGTTTGATTCCTAGTCATGGAGCATGCCTGGGTTGCGGGCTTGGTGCTCAGTTGTGGCACATGCAAGAGACAGCCGAATGATGTTTCTCTCTCACATCAATGTGTCTCTCCATCTCTTTCTACCTCCCTCTCCCTCTCTCTAGAAGCAATAAAAGAAAAAATATTAAATAGTTGGAAAATGTCAAAATAATGATATTTCATTATATATGAACATTATATGAAATTCAAATTGTAGTGTCCATGAAGTTATTGTTTGGAACACAGCCACACCCATTTGTTTACATATTATCTGCAGCTATTTTCCTGCTACAACAGCAGAATTGAGTAGTTGCAATAAGGCCATTTGACCCACAAAGCATAAAATATTTAGCACCTGAAAAGTTTGCAGAACTTTGCTGACCACTGTTCTGTAGCTGTGGCAACAAATATAGTTCAAAACAAAGCAAAAAAAAAAAAGCAACTAAAAGTTTGGCTTTATATATTTCAACTAATTTGTGTTTATTTGCCTGACACCTACATTTACATTTTTGGTACTAATTTTTTTTAATTTCAAATAGTTTACATTCTCTGAAGGTTAAAATTATTGCCAAGACAGTTGATACCTTTTGATGAAGTACTTAGGTGATGTGGTATATTTGAGGCGAAATCTAGAATAGTGAAAGTGGAAAACTAGTGTTTTGGTTTTGAGACTAATGGAAAGCAATGAGGTTCTGAACTGGTTATATTTCGTTTCCTATGTTCCTGTCACATCACTTCCTCTCTTTTTACCTTGCCCAGAAAGGGGGTGTTCAGAATAGGTGATGATGATTATAGGACAATTCTCTAAGAAACCCCACCCCCATAATATATCAGAGCTTTTTGCTTAAGTGCATATGGCAAAACAAACCACCATGAAAGGGTCCAGTGCTCTCAACTAAATGAAGGTTTTCTTATCTGTTATCACCATGAACAACTGAGGACTGACTATGTTAAGAAAAGATCCTACCTCCAATTTAGATTCCTCATAAGTATTAAATTTAATATTCTGACATTGGTATTTTTATTCCTGAATAAGCCATCAAAATGTATTTCTAAAACATATGTATATGTAAAAGAATAAAAAATGTATTTCTAAGTAGACTTAATCTAATTTATCAGACTTTCAAAAAAAAAGGAAATACTGAAACACAGCCTTGTATAAATTGTTGCTTATTTGAGAGTTTAGATGTGATACATCAGGGGTTTTTTTTGCGTATTTTGAAAGGTTGTTAAGAAAATAGAAGCTGTATCTCCATATTGTAGGTAGCATTATTATTTGAAGTGTGTTGTGGGTGTATGGAATAAAAGATATTTTAAATAAATTGGTCGACATGGAAGTGCACAATACCCAGGACCTATGTTTGCTCCGATTCTTTATGCTCAATCTCATCCTTTCCAAAATCCCCTTAAAAATAGACACCTAAGAAGATTGGCTTAACAAATTTTTTTTTGTAAAGACCAATTTCTAACAGATGGACTTTTTTTTTGAATTTTATAATACATTACCTGTACATTGTATTATGTGGTTCACCACCAAGTCAGATCTCCTTGCATAACCAGTTATCCCCCTTATACCCTCTTCTATGTATCCCCTGCCCCTCTTTCCCTCTAGTAGTCACCATACTGTTGTCTGTGTCTGTGACATTTTTTTGTTTTTATTTTTTGCTTAATCCTTTCACTTTTTCTCACCCAGCCCTGAAACCCTCCTCCCCTCTGATACTGTCAGTCTGTTGTTTATGTATCATGTTCTTTCTATTTTGTTAGTCACATATAAGTGAAATCATGTGGTACTTGTCTTTGTCTGCCTAGCTTATTTCATTTAGCATAATGCTCTCCAGGTCTATCCATGCTCTCCCAAGGGTAAGATTTCCTTCTTTTTTATGGTTGAGTAGTATTCCATTGTGTAGATGTACTACAGTTTTATTTATCCACTCATCTACTGGTGGATACTTAGGCTATTTCCAAATCTTGACTATTGTAAATAAGTGAAGGAAACATAGCGGTGCACATTTTCTTTTGAATTTGTGTTTCAGGTTTCTTTGGATATATTCCCGGAAGTGGGAGCACTGGGTCATAAGGCTCTTTCATTTTTAATTTGTTGAGGGAACTTCATATTGCTTTCCACAATGGCTGCATCATTCTGCATTCCCACCAATAGTACACAAGGGTTCCCTTTTCTCCATATCCTTATCAACATTTGTTGTTTGCTGATTTATTGACGATAGCCATTCTGACAGGTGTGAGGTGATACCTCATTGTGGTTTGAATTTGCATTTCTCTAATGATTAGTGACATTGAGCAACTTTTTATGTGTCTATTTGCCATCTGTATGTCCTCTTTAGAGAAGTGTCTATTCAGGTCCTTTGCCAGATGTACTTTTGACATATATATTCCCATACATAAAAATGTATAGGTATTTTTCATATTGTCCTAGTAGGTTTGTTTTGTTTTATTTTATTGTGACTGAGACTATCACACAAAAAATAGCAGAAGAAGGTACAATTAAATGAGATACATTCCACGAACATTGAATCTGAAGTTCTCACAGAAGTTTAAGTAAATTTTAAGCTACTCTATTATTAGGTGATTATTAATATTAGCACAAGTCAGATTTCAGTTGATATTTTAAATCACTGAAAAAGGGATGTGGCTAAACACACATACAGAAAAAAATATAATCACTTCATTTTACTTAGGGCTTTAGAGACAGCACAAGAAATGTGCTTTGATTGTATTAGGTGGAGATTTTTATGTGTGTGTTTATTTAGAGCTTTAAACTAGAAACTCATTCCTTTTATCTAAAAATATCTTTTAAGAGAAAGTATTTTTTTATTTTTGTTGATCTTCATTTTATATCATATAAAAAGTCTGTTTAATTTTGAACAAACATTTGGTTGCAGTTTTAACATTAGATTGCTGGTTTCCAATATCAAGTTATATACTTTGCAGGTGTTTTGGTCATTTCTTAACATGAATACATATTTGTAGCCTTAATCAGCACTGCTAATGCACTAGAGTAAAGAAAATGAAAATTGCATATTTTAAAATCATATAGGAAATATTCCACCTAATTCTTTTTACAAAGAAGTTCTTCATGAATTATATTGACTATATAATTAAAATAATCAGAGGTTATTGTATATAAAAGTTTTGGGGTTTTGTGAAGTCTCTGATTACTGCTGTTTCTTTTTTCTAGCAGTTTCTTAGCCCCTACTGCATCCTGAACAAAATATATCACAGGTAAAAGATGAGGAATAATGTATAAGATATACTGTTTCCTGAAATTGTTATGATGAGCATTTTGGACTCCGACCTCCATCTTAATTGTGACTCCACCATGGTCCACCTTCAAGGCATCTTTCCTCAGTGCACATTAACATGACAGGGATGGCCCTGGAAGCAGACTCTCTGTATTTGATCTTGAGTTTTTCATTTATCAGCGATATAACCTCTCTCTGCCTTCGTTTCCTCATCTATAAAATGGAGATAGTGAGAGTACCTTCCTCATAGGTTTGTTGTAGTAAATGAGTCATGGCCTGTAAGCGCTTGCAGTCATACCTACACTTAGTAAGTAGTCACCTAGTTAGCTCTAATTATACATTTCTAAGATGCCATCTGTGATGTTCTGGTTGTATTGGATCTTTGAAACCCTATCATTCCAAGGTCAGAAGCAGTCTGGCAGTATTTTAGAACGAAATAAATATAAATGTACATGGATGCTTTTTGAAAAGTTAGAATGTACCACATCTAGAACAGTGTTAGGCACATAGTAGATACTTAGTAAGTAAATATTTATAAAATGAATGAATTAAAAATTAAAAAATATACACGTGTAACAGTAATGTCATTTTTAAAAGTTGTAATGACTAAGTTATGGAAATAATGCTATTCAAGTCTCTTATGTTTAGAAGTCTTTCAATCCTTGTGTATTTTAATGAGCTGTGAATAACAATGATGGTGGTGGAGGATATTAATAAGAATACATACTGGGTGCTACTCTATAGAAAATGCTATTCCAAACAAACACCTTATATTTACATAATTTTTACATAGATTAATTCCTTTAATCTTTACAGCAACCTATAAGGTAGATACTATTATTGTTCTTATTGAATGGATGAAGAAACTGTCTGAGAGAGTATAAATTTCTAGGATTCAAACCCAGGAAGTTTGGCTTTAGAATCCATGCTCTTAATTCTATGTCATAAATAAGCTATAATTTAGCAACAACTATCAACATTTATTAATCCACCCATTTTTTTCTCTACTTAATGTTCATGAGAACAACTGTACAGTACCAAAGGTGCTGATCATTGCCTAGTCCTGCCTCATTCTGCTCACCCATGCAAGTCCAAAAAACTAATACTCAAACTGTGCAGCACATAGAATGACAGGCGCTTTCATCACTACTGATGCTTTTCTGGTTTACCTGGTGGGTTTTTAAAAGCTCCTCCAATGACTGTAGCATCTAGAAAACTTCAGGTCCACTGGACTAAAGGAGAAAGAAATTGGTGTAAGCCCTAGGCAGGGGTGTCCAGCCTGCGGCTTGCAGGCTGCATGTGGCTCAGGGTAGCTATGAATGTGGCCCAACACAAAATTGTCAATATGCCTAAAATTTTAGGAGATTTCTTGGTGATTACATGTCACAATGTATTTAATGTTTGGCCCAAGACAACTCTTATTCTTCCAGTGTGGCCCAGAGACACCAAAAGTTTGAATACTCCTGCTAGAGCATGCCTGAGGAGGGTGTGAAGGTATTGGGTTGGCCAAAAAGATCATTTGTTTTTTCCTGTAAGATGGCTCTACTACTGCTTAGCTGTCTTTAACTTCATTTGAAACTATTTTGTTAGATTGTATTGTGACAGCTGTCCTATCAGCATGCATTTTAAAAAAGACTTATCAAGATTGGCAAATTTTGTGTAGCCATTTTAATATTGAAAATGGAAGAAAATACACAACCTTTTCTGCATATTATGCTTTATTATTTCATGAAAGGTAAAAATGCAACTGAAACATAAAAAGAGATTTGTGCAGTGTGTATAAAAGGTGCTGTGACTGATCAAACGTGTCAAAAGTGGTTTGCAAAGTTTCATGCTGGAGATTTCTCACTGGATAAATGCTCCATGGTCAGGTAGACCAGTTGAAGTTGATAGTGATCAAATCGAGACATTTATTGAGAACAATCAATGTTATACTATGTAGGAGATAGCTGACATACTCAAAATATCCAAATCAATAAAGTTAATGGTGAAAATGAAAAAATGTGTCTTATTTTACAGAAAAAACCACACAGACTTTTTAGCCAACCCAGTAGTAAGACCTGGTAGTAGGACCATTGCACACAGATGACTGGGTAGAAATACTAGGTGATAATGGGTTCGTAATTTGCTCAGGGATTAAATTATGGATACTATCCTTTATACTTCTTATAAAAAAAATCACGTAGGCTTTAGCATTGCTTTAGACATGGGGCCTTACATGGTCATTGAAAATGTTCCGGAAACTTATTTGGAAAAAAACAAAATGGCTATAAATGGGAACAGGATAGTGCCTTCCTTTAGGGTTACCAGCTTATTGCTCTAATGAGAAGAGTAGCCAGACTTTACTAAACTGTTTAGGAAAATGGATATTTATTTCAATTGTTTATGGTTTATCATCTCAGAAGATTAATGCCAAATCCTCAAAAATGTTGTGATGAGCAATGACTCATTTTAGCTCATGTCAAAACAATGCACTTTTGTAATTTTCCTGTCCCTGGAGAAGCTATTAAACACTAAACAAAATGCCTCAGAGAGAAACTGATTGAGTGTTTTAAATTATGTACTTTTGCTTGGCTATTAGCCAGACATTCTTTGTAAAAGCTCATTGCACATCAGGACTTGTGATTTATGCTGACAGTGATACTACACAGTTTATGCTGCTTAAATATCAGTGGTGTGTATTCTAAAGCTAATAGTCAAACACAGCACAGTATTCTTTGTATAAACAATTTGTGTAACTCTACTCTCAGCCAAGTGATTTTCTCTTTGTTAAACTCTGGACAGGATATACCTAATGGATAAGGTATTTTTCTCTGCATTATCTTGTTGATATATAATACAGGCTCCAATAAGCTTAAGAATAGCTGTGTGTGTGTGTGTGTGTGTGTGTGTGTGTGTGTGTGTGTGTGTATTTAAGATTTATCTGTTTGTTTCTGGGTAAGGAGTACCACATATCTTGGCCCCAGGAGAGCTCAATATAGTGTTTTGCATGTAATAGGCACATAAAATACATGTGTTCCTGATAATAATGATACCAATAAAAGAGTGGCTTTTCCACTAATTTCCTATGGTCTGTCTGCCAGTGCTATATGAGGCCTTTTAAGAATCAGCATTAAGCTAAGTACATTTTATTTTTTAAGAGCAAAATATTTAAATGATTGACTTGCTTTCACCGACCTCTTAAGTAATGAGGATATTTAAAATGTTAGATGAGACATTTTAAAAAATCACTTTATAGTTGACTCTTAATATTAGTAACCAGGACATTCTTAATACCCTGTGGTTTTTTTTGAGTAGGCATTTGGGGGCATTGTTCCCTAACAACTAAAAGTGTGGGGTCACTCAGAGAGTTTTTGTCACACCCAGTACTTAGGAAACAGTAAGTGCTTAATACATATTTGTTGAATTGAACAGATGTTCTACTCATACTGATTTCTTGTGCAGTAAGAATCAATTTCTCAAATGCAGTTTTGTGAGAGGACAAGGAAAAGGTAATGAAAATTAAATACCTTTAGGGTGATTCCGTACATGGTGATAAACTATCATTCCTAAGGAAGTTATTCTGATGCATAAGAGTATCTAGCTATTAGCCCATTGTAAGTTGGCAAATGGTATGAAGAGTTAAAGCTGCATTTGAAAACTATGGTTTTGATCCAGGGAAGAAACCTTGGATTACAGTCAGTTGTTACCAATAGACCCTGGACAGCCAGAAGGGTTAACAAGTCAACAAAATACTTGTTAGGAGGGATTCACATTAAATCAATAGCATGATATTTGTTATTAAAAATGTAGCATATTCACAAGTTATACTTTCTGCCACTTTAGTTACCTGTTTTGATAAAGGTTTAACCAGAGTTGGAGGTTTCACAGAAGTGCAAACAATATGGTAATGAGGTAACATCCATGTGAAGATAGTAAAAAATGTAGGTTATATCACCTGGCTGGTGTGGCTCAATGGATTGAGTGCTGGCCTGCAAACCAAAAGATCACTGGTTCAATTGCCCATCAGGCTATAATGGGGGTCAGAGTGGTGGATCGGATCAAGGGAGCAGAGGAGGGCAGAAGGGGAGGAAGGGAGGCAGAGAATCTCTGAAAATAGCAAAGCATATTCCCCACAGCCCATGGTTGGAGGATAGTGGAAGGGAATGATATAGCACTTAAGATACTTTTCATAGCAATGGCAAATTCATAGCTGTGCTGCTGCCCCTGGCAAAAAGTCTTCATGATTTTCAGACTCAGACTCATGACATCCCTGAGAAACTTAATACCACACCTGCACAGGAGGCAGGGAGGCAGAGGCTCCCCTGTCACAGGGTACTCTTGCCCTGAATAAAGATGGCAACCAAAAGAAGCTAAAAGATACAGGGGAACTGGTGAAAGTAGCTCATTGTAGAAGGGACCAGATATGAGGTCATGGAGGAAGCTCCGGGTCAGCATTTAAAATCCGGGCATTTGGAGAGAGAGCAAGAAGGATTCTGCCATGCTATCTGTAGTGAAAGAGAAGCTACTTCTGCTTCTCTGGGAATTCCACCATGAGGGCCAAAAAGTGGGGTAGTAGGCATGTGGTTTGAAAGGGTGTAGAAGGGCCACTCTGTCAGCCATAAAGTCAGTAGTAAGTGGTAGCCATGAGGAAGGAGACATGAAGTAGGGGAATTCAGCCATAAGGCTTGGAATAAGGAAATGCTGTGTAGTTTTGAATTAAAAACTGGAGTAAGAAAGAGAAGACCTGCTGGGAAGCCTGCCCGGAGAACACAGTGGCAGAGCTGATAGAGCTAGGAATTGCGGGAACCTGCCTAACCAAGCATGGATTCCTGGGAAATGCCTGGAATGCTGAACTGTGAATGGGGAATGCTGACTTCTGATTCTCTGAAGAACATACAGAGAGGCCACTGTCTTGGGACGTGTGCCTTCCTGGACTCCACCATGATCCCATGTAACACAGCATGTTTTCCTGAACTACTACATAAAGGTCAAGGACAACATACCCCAGATCCTGGAGGAGAGAGCTGCTGCAAAAGAATGGCCATTCTGAAACCCACAAGTGTGCCTTCCAAAGGGGATGGAAAACTATAGACTCAGCTGGCTTAAGAACAGAGAAGGAATTGGGGAACTTCTGGGCATGCTTTAGGCTTATCACCTAGTGGGGTGCAAGAGAAGTGCTGGGTCTCATGGAAGAACAGGGCTCTAAGCAGAAGTGTTCCCAGTGTCCCCAAGGTTGGGATCCTGTAAATAAAAATCTGTTTCCCTGAACAGTAATTGTTGGGTCATGCATCAAGGTGCCATGTACACAAGCACCTGTTTGCTCAGTTACTAGGATGCATACCTGGGTTGCGAGCCAGGTTGCAAGTTGGGAGTATGTGAGAGTCAACCTATCAATGTTTCTCTCGCACATTGCTGTTTCTCTCTCTCTCTTTCTCCCTCCCTTCCCTTCGCTCTAAAAAATAAATTAATAAAATCTTTTTAAAATTTAGATTATGGCCCTGGCTGGTGTAGCTCAGTGGATTGAGCAGGGGCTGTGAACCAAAGGGTTGCTGGTTCAGTTCCCAGTCAGGGCACATGCCTGGGTTGTGGGCCAGGTCCCCAGTAGGAGTCATCTGAGAGGCAGCCCCACATTAATGTTTCTCTCCCTCTCTTCCTCCTTCCCTTCCCCTCTCTCTAAAAATAAAGAAATAAAATCTTTAAAAAATCAATTAGATTATAAATTGCAAAGAAGAAAGTGAAAAAAGGACATAATTAAAATCTGTAAAATCACAAGCATGGTGGCAGGGCAAACACACCCTTGATCACCCAAACCTAGAACTGTTAGAATCAGTCCAGAAGGAAGTGCCTTTACTCAAAAAGCAGTGCTCTAAAGGCAATACAGACAAATGGCCCAACAGTAGGGTTCAACATACCTCCCTGCCCATTTCTAGCTCTGTGTCCTTAGGCACCTTATTTATTTTCCCAGGCCTACGTTTCTTTATCTGTAAAATGCTGCTAATAATAGTACTTATCTCAGGGTGTCATTATGAGGATGAAGGGTTAAGTGAAAAGCACTTGAAACAATGGCTGGCAGAGAGTAACTTCTGTGCACACACATACATGTTTTAAAGCTTCTGCCACATTGGTTGGTGGTCTAAAAAAGAAATCAGTTTAAAGGAACTTGATAGAATTATGGATGAAATTCAAAATTGGCTATTAGGAGTAATTCACCTGTTAAGGTTGCATCTTTGCTAGCCCCTATGTGACTTCTTTGGCAGACTTAATCAACTAGGACCCTGGGCTGGTTGATTAAGTGGCATGATCCAAACAAGTATTTGTTTCTGCTTTTACTAAGATGCTTCTCATAGAAAACTACGCAATGCTTCTTTTTTATTTCCCAAGCTGAAATAATGATAAAGTTGTTGTCCCCTGCTGCTTCATTTATTTGTACTAATTTGTCCTAAATGAAAAACTCTTCATTTGACATGGCTTCAACTAATAGAAACAAGCATATCTAATGCATCTTGTTTCAGATTCTGAGTGGGCCTTAATCCGCTTACCTGGCTGAGTTGCCCAGTTTTCAGACAACACTTTACATTTCTGACAGCAATGGGTATGATGAATGTTATTATTATTGTTGCTGTTAATAATAATTGTGTGGTTTTTATTCTCACTGTAAACAAAGGTTTGTAAGGACCACAGACCAAATTGCTTCTCCATTAGAATGTGCTTATTTTGTTATTTCCATCATTTGCTAGTATTTTGGTTCCTAATCTTGGAATAGATCTTTCCGTTGTAGCAAGAGAAAAACACTGCTTTTCAATCAAGTATTTATAACCACTTTAACTAGTAGAACCTGCCTGGTAAAAATTTATTCAGTTTCTATCAAGGCATTTTTTTTTTTTTTTGCCACTGGTATTTTTCAATAACCAAATTAAAATAGGACCTTCTATACTCCTTTAAAATAGCATATTCCATTAAAATGGGGCCAGAGCCTTCTAAACATTAATTTTTGTTCGTTTGACATCTTCCTATTCCAAACCTAGGAAGCATAGAGATTTTTTTTTACACTTCTTTGCCCCCCTCCCCCACTTTTTAATGACTGCTAATTGCTTCTCAGTCAACCTGAGATTCATGCTTATTTCAGCTCCTTGTCACTGTCTGAAGTGACTCGTCTGCCTTTCCTCCATGCCCACTTGTCTTCTCTGGGACTTGGCTCTGTTTGTCCTCTTATTCCAGGATCTTCAGCCTCATTTGGCTCTTTTCCCTAACTTCATTATTTATACAAGTAACCAGCCTCTCCCCTTCTAGTCTCTGACAAACTTCTTGAAAGAATATTACCATACTCAATGTGTCTACATCCTTACTACCCTCTTTGAATTCCTGTAATCAGAATCAGCACCTACCATTCTGATGAAATTGTTCCTCCAGAGGTCACTGATGACTTCATCACCAGATCCAACAGGCTTTGTTCTCTGGCTTCATGCTGTGCCACTTCTCTAGGCCAGTTACCACAGTTAACTTTCTACCCACTCTTTGAAACTTTCCCTTTGGCTTCAAAGACTCTGGGATCTCCAAATTCTCTTTCTATATCTTTTCTATTTTCCTTTAGAGCTTATCCCCCTTTGAAGGTAGTCATTTGCCTGGACAGTCCAGTCCTTGGTTTTCTATACTGCTTCCCCTTGATAATTTCATCTACTCCTACTATTTCAACATTTCCTTCTATGCTATAATTCCCAAATCTTTATCTTTAACTACTGTTTGCCTAGATCTATCAAGTCCCACTTGTTCAGTTACTCCTAAACATCTCACCAGTTTCTCAAGCAGAACAGTCCAAAGCCAAAAACTCATCTGCCTCTCCCAGTCTTCCAATTGCTGTTATTAGGACCAATCTTCTTGTCAACAAGTCTCACTAACAGTTGCTGCAAGTCCAGTCATTTCTGTCTTTTGCACCTTCAGAATGTGTAACATACACCATTCTGCAACCCATAATCTAAGCATTATTTTTTTACTTTTCTCTTTTATTGAAGTATACTTTATATTTAGTAATGTGTACAAATTTAAACATACAGATGATGATTTTTTATGTATGTATGTACCTGTGCAAACTCTATCCAGTTCAAAATATGGAATATTTCCACCTCTGTGGCAGGCTTCCTTTATGCCACCATCCAGGTAGCATTTACTATTTTTCCCAGGAGGTAACCACCATTTTGACATCTATTACCATAGATTATGTTTGTCTATTTTGAACTGCATGTAAATAGACTCTCATATTAATGGAAATTCAACTTCATATAAATGGAACTTATACTCGTATTGCCACCAGAAATGCATGCAAGTCACAGTTGTTCTGCTTACTCATCTATACTTGATGTTGTCTTTTTAATTTTAGCCTTTTTGGCAGGTATCTCACCATAGTTTAATTTGCATGTCTCTGTTGATTAATATGTTAAAATTCTTTTTCACATGCTTATTGGATATCCTCTTTCATGAAGCATCTCTTTGCTCTTTTTATATTGGGTTATCAGTTTTTTTATTGATTTGTAGAAGTTCTTTATATATTCTGGATATTTATTGGTTATATGTATACAGATATCTTAATGTGGCTTGCCTTTTCATTCAATTATTGTATTTCAACTAAAA
This sequence comes from Anoura caudifer, assembly GCA_004027475.1. Taxonomy (NCBI): domain Eukaryota; kingdom Metazoa; phylum Chordata; class Mammalia; order Chiroptera; family Phyllostomidae; genus Anoura; species Anoura caudifer. The sequence continues at coordinate 14,308 of PVKU01001957.1, forward strand.
AGTTATTGATTTTATTATTTTAATAAAGTCCAACTTATTAATCCTTTATGATTGGTGCTTTTTGTGTTTTTTTTTTTTTCTCAAGAAATCTTTACCTTCTTCAAGATCATAAAGGTAAATTGAGGCACAGAGAAGTTAATCAGTTTGCACTAAGATTATGGCAGAGCATTAGTTTTCTTTAAAACATAATTGTCTCTTTCTTCCTGGGCATATGGCTGCCCAACCAGACTTTTCTTTTTTTAATTGATTTGAGAGAGAGAGAGAAACATTGATTTTGTTGTTCCACTTATTTATGAATGCATAAATTCTTGTATGTACCCTGACCTGGGATTGAACCTTATATGAACCTTGGCCTGGGATTGCAACCTTAGCATAGCGGGACAGTGCTCTAAACAACTGAGCTACCTGGTCCAGGCCCAACCAGGTATTTCTAGCTTTTCCTATCTTGAGAACTGGTTCTGCTAGTTTGAATTGAATCAGTAGGATGTGACAGAAGAGACAGTCACCTCCAACTTGAAAGCAACATACTTTTCTTGTATTTTACCCTTCTTACCTACCCTCTCCACCCCCCATGCACTGTAATATAGACATAGTGGGGGCTTAGTTTTGATGATCTAGATGAAGGCAACACTCTGAATGATCTCAAGGAGCAGAGTTCATATGTTTGTTTAAATATTTAAAATTATTTAAATAATAAAGGTAGCTCAAATGCTGCCTTTTTCATGAAGATGTTCCTGATCCCCTAATTAGTATTTACATTTTTTTCTACTGCCTGAATGCTTTTCTGCTCCTGAGGACAGGGATCGTGAGTTTGGACTAGGGCCGTGCACATGGTAGGCATTCAGTAACTATTTTTAAATGAATGAATAAATCAATTAGAGATAAGTGAATTTTTCCAGGAGTTAACACTGTATATTTAATATTAAGAAATGTTAATCAGTCATGCAATGAGTGTAGCCTAGATGAGAACTTAAACTCTCTCCACATTGGATTCTGTGCTTTCTCTGTGGTGTGATTTTTACTCAGCAATTCTGAATCAGCAGATTTGCTGTGCTGTATCACTTTCATCTTCCATAACACAGCCCATACAGCTGGGTATCTTGATGCTAATTGCTGACATAGTGTGACCATGACCTCATTTGGCCTTTCAGCAAACAAGACCTTTCTGACTGCTGTATAGTGAGAAAAGGCTCATGTGGACAAAGAGATGCTATTTTCTATTTGAGGCAAATGACTTGACTTAGACAACTATGTGACAACTGACTTCACCCGGGTTCTCTTGGCATCTTAAAAGAACATTTGGACCATATTTGAGATGCCATTGTGTTCCTACCTTCCAGATGCCACAGTTGGAGATTCTGATTTGGTATGTTTGGGATTGGGCCCAGAAATCTACATTTTTAAATAGTTCCCCTGGCAGCTCTGATGACCACTTACATAGTTTTGGAAATCACTGGCAGAGAAGGGTTAGGAGCCCAGAATTAGGAGTCAGAGACACCTAAGTCCTAATTCTTCTATATAATTGCTAGCAGTATAACTTGGGGAAAGTTAGTGTCTTAAAGTTTAAATTTGATTATCTGAATATTATATAGCCAATAGCAATACTCACTTTAAAAGATTATCATGAGGATTAAATGAGAATCCATCTCAGATGCTTAGCACGGTGTCTGACAGTAAACATTCAGTAAACTAACTATTGTCATCATTATTACTATTATAACTAATTATCAAGTTCTTTTAAGGGATCTTTCCTTGTATTGTTTTAGAATATAATGTATAAAATAGAACCTACTGTCTACAAAAAAAAGATTTATGTTGTGTGTAGATGTGTGTGGTCTTTCTCTAAATTGGGTTCTCAGTTTAATTAAAGCTTTACGCGGGATTACTTTGATCTCAATTCCTCTTCATGAATAATTTACCAATTAGCCACTCTTTTTTTAAAAAAAGTATTGAAGTGTTATTTCTCTCTCTCCCTCTCTCTTTCACTTTCTTTCTCTTACTCTGTGTGTGTATGTGAGAGAGAGACAGAGACAGAGAGAATTACAAAGAAGCACTATCTGGAAAATTTAAGAGCCAAATGTTCTACTGCAGCATTGTCAAATAAGTAGATAGTTAACATGTCATAATTTAGGGGCTGGAAGTTGAGGCTGTGGGTAAAAAAAAAATGTAGAGAGCCACCCATCTTAATTTATGGTCTCTGGTCTCTCTTCATGTAATTCTCTGTCTGGTCCAACATCAGAGAATGGAGCAGAGGTATTCTGAGCTAGGTTTTGGTAGTGCTATCTACAAAATAAACTTGAATTTTTGATCTGCGTGTAGGTGAAGTTCATGTATGCAGGGAGAAGTGATGTGGGATCCTTGGGGGAGGGAGGAATAGGAGTAGGGAGAGGGACATTGTCAAAAGGTTGTAGAGCCACTCCTCACACCTTAGTTTATTTGTCACAAATTTATTCCCAACCTTAACAGTGAATAATGGAACAGAAACACTCTTTCATGGCAGGGACAAGATTTCTGTTAGATTAAAGCAGAAACTCTCCAGGGCAAGAAAATGAGTGGATTCATATGAAATTCATACTTCTCTTCTTTGCATAGAGAAGTAATACTGTCTAAGAATAGGGTGTCAAAAGAGGAATATAAAATCTTTAAGTCCATGCATTATATGCCTTTCAACTACATGGATTAAACAGTCTATCACATTGCAAACTTTAATTACTCTTACAATAACTTAAAGTTGCTATCAGTTCTACTTAATTTAGGTAACTTGGACATGTTTTGCCACATTTGATCCCATTTGCATTCAGCTGCTCATTGAATTCTCCAATTGCCTGGAGAACAGGTGATGAGAGTCACAGTCTACAGCTCTTTCACTTTGGTGAGCCCGTCACAGAGTTAATTTATCGTCATCCACAAAGGTATGTCAACGTTAACCAGAGTGGGGAGAAATTTCAGTTCTTGGGGCAAGAAGTATATTTAGAACTGAAATTTTAATTAGAAATAGGGTTGATTAATTAACAGTTAAGATCTTCATTTTGAGGTCAGATTACCCTCATTGCTTTTTAAACTATTAGACATTCTTAGTTATCCAGGACGCATGGAATTCATAACAGTTGGCTTACATATAATTTCTACTCTTTGACTCACATGAACTTAAATCTTGTCTAAAAACCTGTATGGATTTCAGAGACTTAGTGAGGATTAAAAGGCTATAAAATTTTAAATAACTTCGTCTATGGAGCATGTTTACCTAAATGTGTCATCAAACCTCTCAGTTTTCTGGTTAGAAAACCAGTTCGGGACAGGCTGACTCACACTGTTGACTGATAGAATGCAAACACATTCAGAATTCTCCTGGCAAGACTAATTCTATGAAAACAGAGCACTGTGAGCTTTTAGAGATGAAGTGTTCCATTTTTCTAATAAATCTTCCTATCACTAAGAGCTTTCAAAATAAACACGTCTTCATGGTTGTTAGGTGCTGGGTGAGGTGACATAGATGTACTAATGTGTCTAATACCCCCCTGCTGAGTAGGGGGTATTAAGGGAGTAAAGGAAATAATTTTTAAAGGTAATCTGGGAAATAGTAGTAGTTAACCCTTGGATTGATAAAGCTAATACTTTGTAATTCTAGATGTTACCTTCATATATAAATAAACATTTTACTGGGTTTATATTTCACTTTTGACTCATAGATATCAAAATCTTTGCCCAAATAGTTATGCATATTCTTCTCTATTAGCCCTTGTGCAGAGAAGGTACATAGCAAAAATATTTCTGCCCATTTTGCAGTTGGAAACCTCAGCACAGAACTCATTATTTTTTTAAAATCAAGTTTGCTTAACAAATTTCAGGCCAAACTGAAAAGATGGTCAATGACAGTGATATTCTCTAAGACAGTGATATTCTCTAAGTATGGTTAGCTAAGTTGCTCTTTTTAAGGATGGAGGGATAGAAATTGGAATGTCATCTTGGCAGAGGTCAGGATATGGTTGCTTTCTCTTTTCCAGTTATATCTCATTGCCATTTGTTCACATGGTTGCAGTAGCCAATGTAAGTCCAGACAAAATGTCTTAGGTAGCGCATTACACACCCACACCTCTGGTTTTGAGATTTAGTATGGAATGAGATTTTCTTTTCTATTTACTTTAGCCAAATGGACAATTACTTCTTCAATCCCATTTTGTTCTAAAATAAGTCTTTATCAGGAAGTTGTACAGTAAGGTATAACATGGAAGCCATTTCTAAAGAGCCTTGCTCTATTTGATGTTTCCCTTGTAATAGTAACTTTCTGGTTATCATTGCTACTGTTATTATAATTGATATGTTCTTTCCCAGTTTGACTCTGGAACACCTAACATATGTGCTGTGGGTTCTCTGACAAGTTAGCAGTGGTGGGTTGAGATTTTCTGCATGACAAATTTCTGTTGGACTCAGGAGAAAGGGGAAACCTGGGCTAATCACACAAGGGTCTGCACACCCTGGTCCTCAACCACTCATCCTCAACAGAGATTTAATTCCACATACTTGTCTCTTTTGTTTGTACCAGTAGGTGCATCTTTCTGCCTGGAATATCTTTTCCCTCTTCTCTTATACTCATTCTTCAAGCTAATTGCTCCCTGCTCTGATGTCTTCCCAAGCAGAACTAATCCACCCTCAAAGAGAGCACTCTCTGAGCACTCTGTACATACCTTCATTGCAGTCCACAGTTAATTACCTCATACTACTTATGTATATTTGGGGGCCTCATAGAAAGGATCCATATCTTATTCTTTATTTTTCCCCCTACATCTCAGTTTCATGCATAGTATTAGGTTAAATGAATGTCAAATGGGTGAATGAATAGATAATAGATAACTTCATTTTCCATTACTTTAATATAGAGAACAAAAATGCTCTTTTTTTCTTTCCCCCCCAGCAAATGTGGTAGTCCCCCATTATCTGGATCATACAGTAACTTTATATTTAACTGTTTGAGAAACTTTCATACTGTTTTCCAGAGAAGCTGCATCATTTTATATTCCTACCCAGCTATGTATGAAGGTTACAATTTCCCCACATCCTCACCAACTCTTATGATCAGTCTCTTTGTTGTAGTCATCCTAGTGGGTATGGAGTGGTATCTCATTGTGGTTTTGATTTGCATTTTCCTGATGGCTAATAATATTGAGCATTTTTTTCATGTATGTATTGCCCATTTATTTATATATATCTATATATAGATACATATATATCTACATATATATGTTCTTGTTTTGGAGAACTGTCTATATAGATTATTTTCCAATTTTTTAAAATGATTTTTTTTATTCATTTTTAGACAGAGGGGAAGGGAGGGAGAAAGAGAGGGAGAAAAACATCAGTGCGTGGTTGCCTCTTGTGCACCCCATCCTGGTAACCTGGCCCACAACCCAGGCATGTGCCCTGACTGGGAATCAAACTCAAGACCCTTTGGTTCACAGGCCGGCCAGTGCTCAATCCACTGAGACATACCTGCTAGGGCTTTTTTCCAACTTTTTTATTATATTTTTGTCTTTTTTATTATTGAGTTGTAGGAAACCTTTGTTTATTCTGGATACAAGCGCCTTATTAGATAAAAGATTTGCAAATATTTTCAATCATTCTATGGCCTGACTTCCAACTTTCTTGATGGCTGTCTTTTGAAGTACAAATGTTTTTATTTTGAAGATGTTTATCCAGTTTGTTTATTTGTTTTTGTTGCTTTTGTTTTGGGTGTTATATCTAAGTCTCATTGCCTAATTAAATTCATGAAAATTTATGCTGTTGGAAACCACCCTGCCTGGTTTCAGGAGCTGTAACCCCCCTTAGCTAAGGCTGAGTGAGCAACCTTCGGACCATAAGCCACTAAGGAGACAAAGCTTATCTCCCTGGCAGGAGCCCTGCTCTGCTCCTTTTACTTCATCCATAACTGGCCCCCAATGCTTGGTCGGTTAGCCAATGACAGGTAAGATTCCCCAAAGGGGGAACGGCCTAAGCCAGGCAGAATCACATGGAGGCCCCAAGGAAGGACTTGGGGGTCTACAGCAAAAGGAGGTGATGGACACCCTCGCCCCTTGGCTATGACATAGCCTGAGTCCTCATTCTGTCTACGAGAAGTCTCCTAATGTCTTTGCTGCCTTGCTTTCCCTGCTTGACTTTAGCCTGAGATGAAGCCTTAAGCCTGAAACAATGCTGGTGGTGGGTGTAGCCCTGTGCTGGAAAGGGCAGGTTCCCTAAGGCGATCAGGCCTAAGAAAGAATATGTAAAATCCTGTGAAACCTGCTTTGTTTAGAATGCTCTGAATTAAATAAGGGTCCCAGCAAGAAGTAAGTTTGTTCCTCAAAGTTTTATGGCCATTTAGGTATCTGACCCTGACTCAAAATAGGCCCTCAGAGTTCTTTGTATGTTATCTATTGTTTGATCCTTACTGCCTGGTAATGATTAATGAGCTTTACCTCTATTCCTGTGCAAAACAACCCAATAAAAGCCCATTGAAGAAAAGTCTCTTGGCCCTTCTCCTTTGAGAGATCCGCCACTTTTCCTCCCCATGCAGGTCATGTCTTGGTAGATTTATTCTCCTCCATGGCGGCCAGGGGGTGCCCTGCAGGTGGAGCCCCCCCCCACACACACATTATGCCTATGTTTTCTCCTAAGAATTTTATAACTTTAGGTCTTTGATATATTTTGAGTTAAATTTTGGATGTGATATGAGGTGTAGAGGTCCAGCTTTATTCTTCCGCTTGTGAATATCAATTTGTCCCAGCAACATTTGTTAAGGAGACTGTTCTTTTCCTCCATTGAATTGTCTTGGCACACATTTAAAATCAGTTGACCATCAACATGACAGTTTATTTCTGGACTCATAGTTCTGTTCCATTGATTGATTTGTGTGTTCTTTTGCCAGTACCATAGTATCTTGATTGCTGTATCTTGGTAGTAAGTTTTAGAATTGGGAAGTAGCAATCATCCAGCTTGGACTTTCTTTTTCAAGACTTTTGGTTATTCCTGGGTTCCTTTAATTTCCATATGAATTAGAATCAGCACATCAATTTCTGCAAAGAATTCATGTGGGATTTTGACAGATCAGATCTCATGTTAAATCTCTAGATCATCTAATTTGGGGAGTATTACTATATTAAAAATATTAAGTCTGATCCGTGAACATAGGATATCTTGCCATTTATTTAGGCCTTTAATTCTATCAACATTGTTTTGTAGTTTCCAGAGTATAAGTCTTTTATACTTCTGTTTATTCCCAAGTGATTTATTTCTTATTGATGTATGCTGTTGTAAATAGAATTGTTTTCTTAATTTTATATTTTGGTTTGCTCATTGCTACTGTATAGAAATACAATTGATTTTTTAGTTTTTTAGTTTCTTAGGATCTAATTATTATCACTATTATTATCATCACGTTAGTTAACTTCCAAAGTAAAAATGTTCTGAGATTGTTCATCTTTCATAAAAGGGAAAGCATTAGTTTTATTCATTTTGTAGGACTGTACATTAGCTACTTCATCTCTACCTAGATCTAAATTTTTATGATTTTATGTCTACTTTATATGTATATATCATCTCTCTTATTTTTGTATTTCGAAGAGAAACTTTATTTCACCTATAATCAGTGTTTGCATATATTTAAAACTATTCTCAGTGGAGATTTTTAGTCTTATTGTAAAACTTAGAGTAGTTTAGAAAACAATTATTATCATCTATATCATTTTCTCCGAAAGAGGAAAGTGATCATGCGTGGCTATGACTCACAGATTCATAATAGTTTTAACCTCTTATTTGGCTTTATATCTCATTCTCTAGAAAAAATCTAGGGCAATTTGTTCATGAATTACCTTGTATTTACCTCAGTGGTAGTGTTCTGTCCAAGTAAGCAGCATCCCTTACATTTGAAAACATAAAGAAAGCTGTGGGGGAGGACAAACTTTCCTTTACCCTCTAGGTTCTTCTGGCTGGTCTAATCAAATAGACAGGAGACAGATTAGCAAGAAAATGTAACCAAATTTAATACATACATAGGTATGGGGACACCACACACATGAGAGAGAGACCCCACATGCGAAAGAGGTTCAGAGATACAAAGGGAACATGGATATATAACACATCAGGAGCTAGGAATGAGGTAAGTTGCCTTGGGGGCTTCAAAAGATCATTGCAGTATGATAAGAAGACCAAACATCTAGTATATACAAGTTTGCACCGCCCTACAGATAGGTCAAAAGAAGTTATCTCCCATAGTAGCTTATATTATGGATAAGGACCCTAATTCAAGTTCTTCCAGGTAGGTAGAGGGAGGGGCAGAAGTTTCTCTTGTGCCTGAGGCTAGAGTTGCCTTTAGCTCAGTAATCTGCATACCTGTAGGCTCTTTCTGAACCCCCACAAAGCTTATGTAGGCTTTGCTTTTATAAGTCTTTGTTTCTTCTATACTACCCTACTGGCAAGTAACAGAATATGCCACCCTAAAATATGCCTCTTTTGGCATAAGGGTTATTTTGACTTGACCATTTTCAGAAACATCACATGTAGAAGTTCTAAAAATGAAAGTAGAATTAGCCTTTTCCAAAGGAAATTTTACATTTATGAAAGAAATATTTTGTAAGAGTGTCTCACCTTCAGTACCTGGAAGAGAAGAATGACTAAATCACAAGAGAACCTTATCAGCAGAAAAGCAATTTAAATCTGTATAATGCCTTGGTTGGAGTATCATTCCAATATGCCAGGGTTTTGTGTTCCATCCCTGGTCAGGGCACATATAGGAAGCAATCAATGAGTGCATTAGTAGGTGGAACAACAAATTAATGTGTCTCTCTCTTTCTCTCAAAATCAATAAATACAAATTTTTAAGTTACTAAGTCTGCATAATAAACTTTTACCCTTGCTTTTCCTGATATGTTCCCGTAACTAGCTGCCTCTCCCCTACCCCATCTTTCCTTTTGTCTTTAGCTGAAGGTGGTATTTAAGTTGGTGGATTAGGTCATCTTCCCAGTTACTTGTTTTTCCTGGGTGTCTCCTATATATGTGTTTGTAAGGTGTATTATACATGTTAATTAAGTTCTGTTTGTTTTTCAGATGTATTTTAAATGAAGATAATTATTAATGAATACAGCATCTGTGAGAAAAGTTTGAATAGGCTATTACTATTTAATAAAACCAGAACTTCAACACTGGGAAATATTTTGGAATGTGGTTTCATCTGAATTGTCTGTGTGGACAAAAAGGGATTCTAAGGAAAGTAACCTCATAGGGTAAGCTGATCACAAATTCCTAACTGGGCAGGTCATGGTTGGTAGTCACTCCCCAGGCATGTAACTCCTTTAGTTAAAGGCTTATCTTTGTCTTCAGGAAGCCCTGTCCATTGTTTGAGTATCTAGGTTAATACATCTTGGAAATGCCTCTTTTCAGACCCTTATTTCTAAAGCATGACCACCCTCAAGAGAACACAGAATCTTGTTAACTACCCTGTAATCCAATCTGCCTTGCTTTCTCTAACCTTCATGGAATCCCTTCTTAATTACAAATGCATAAAAGAAGCTACAAACTGCCATTTGGGAACATTTATCTCAGTATGTTGCAGTCTTGCTTCCAGGAGTACCCTCCATGTGTAGCTCAAATAACTTTTGATAAAAAAACTTCTATAGACTTGGACATTTTTATGTCAACATATGTATGTTTGTACTATCTTTCCCTTCTCTAACCTTCAACCTTATATGCTATATCTAAAGTCTAAAGAAACTAACCAACTTTCTTTGGGTCCTTTGTATGATTTGGGCAGTTGCGAGGGCTCAGCCAATGGCACAAGAAAAGTCTGTTTTGAAATCACAAATCTCTGTGGATCCTTAAGGTTTCTTTCTGGAACTGGAAGTGAGAGGTAACACTGTCCAACATGTTTCCCTAACAAACAAAATAGGAGTATAATCAGTCTAAAAAAATACAAGCCTATTCAGAGGAGACAGGAAGGCATGTTTCAAGATTAAACTTTCAGTCTAGAAGAGAATTTTCTTCCTGCCATCCAGAGGTTAGTTTGGATGAAGTTTTATCTGATTCACTTGTTCTGTTATTATTGAGGCATGCCTCGCTTAGAATCAACACAGATGAAGATTAAGGAGTAATTTTTTCTCCTTCCAATATTTTATGTTATTCTGTGCCTCTTACTTTGTTTATTAATAAAGTATCTTAGCCACCAAAGAAATGATAAGAATAAGCCACTGAATTCTTCTGCATGAAGAAGCCAGAGGAATTCTCTATCTTAGTCTCCACAAATAAACCCAGAAAAAAACCCATCCATTTAATCTAAATGCTGTCCTAATGGTTTAATGTTATCATGTTTGAAAGTATGGTTGTAGAACAGCTGGAGTGTTCTTGAGTAGATTATATGCTGGAGTTTTGATGAATCAACAAATCTGTTTAGAGTAATAATAAGTAAATTGACAGAAAGCAAATGACAGATGTACCCTACAGGGAAATATTCAGTCGATCTTTCTTCCTTTCTTCCCCTCCCTCACTCCCTCCCTCCCTCCCTCCCTCTCTTTCTTTCTTTCTTCTCTTTCTTCTCTTTCTTCCTTTCTAGTTTCCAAATAATAAGAAATTATATTTAATAATTTCTCTTTTAAAACATGCAGACATTTATATGTGTTTTTCTCTTTAATAAATTTTTGTGTTTCAATTATAGTTGATGTATAATACTATAATAGTTTCAGGTATACAACCCAGTGATTAGACATTTATGTACATAACTTATGAAGTGATTACCCTGATAAATCTAGTACCCACCTGACACCATGCACAGGTATTACAATATTACTGGCTATGTTCCCTGTGCTATACTTTACATCCCTATGACTGTTCTGTAACTACCAATTTGTACTTCTTAATCCCTTCACCTTTTTCATCAATCCCCCCAGTCCCTGTCTTCATCTGACAACCATCAAAATGTTCTCTGTATCTATGAGTTTGTTTCTCTTCTGCTTGTTCATTTATCTTGCTCTTCAGATTCACATCTAAATGATTCACATCTCCTTTAAATGAATAATCTGGCATATATCCTTCTCTGTCCAACTTATTTCACTCAGCACAATACCCTCTAGGTCCCTTCATGTTGTTGCAGATGGCAAGATTTCGTTCTTTTTTTTTTATGGGTGAGTCATATTCCATTGTATATATACACCTCTTTATTCATTTATCTATTGATGGACATTTAGATTACTTCCATATTTTAGCTATTTTAAATAATGCTGCAATGAACATATGGATGATATAGTTATTGCCATTTTATTATTCATATTTTTATCTTTTTTCTTTTTTTATCCTTACCCAAAGACATTTTTTCATTGCTTTTAGAGAGAGAGGAAGAGAGAGAAAGAAGCATCAATTGGTAGCCCCCCATACACAGCCTCACTGGGAATTGTGCATGCCTGAATCAGGGATCGAACCTGCAACCCAGGCATGTGCACTGGCCAGGAATCAAACCTGCAACCTTTCAGTTATGGGAGATCCTCTACCTAACTGAGCCACACCAGCTGCAGTCCTTCTTCTTAAAGAAGACCCTGTAACATTTCTTATAATACTGGTTTGGGGATAAAGAACTCCATTAGCTTTTTCTTCTTTGACACACTGTTTATCTCTTCTTTGATTCTAAATGATAGCTTTCCTGGGTATATTAATCTTGGTTGTAGGTCCTTGCTCATCATCACTTTGAATATTCTTTACTAATCCCTTCTAGCCTGCTAAGTTTCTATCGAGAAATCTGCTGATAATCTTATGGGAGCTCCCTTGTAGGTAACTGCTTTTCTCTTGCTGCTTTTAAGATTCTGTCTTTATCTTCAACCTTTGGCATTTTAATTATGATGTATCTTGGTGTGGGCCTCTTTGGGTTCATCTTGTTTGGGACTTGTATGTCTATTTCCTTCACCAGGTTAGAAAAGTTTTCAGTCATTATTTTTTCCAAATGGGTTTTCAGTTTATTGCTCTCTCTCTTCTTATTTGGGCATCCCCATGATGTTAATGTTGGTGTGGTTGAAGTTGTCCCAGAGGTTTCCTTAACCTATCCTCATTTTTTTTATTCTTTTTTCTTTTTGCTGCTCTGACTGGATGTTTTGCGCTTCCCTATCTGCCAGATTGCTGACTTAATCCCCTACTCTACCATCTGCTCTACTGTTGATTCCCTATAATGTCTTCTTCATTTCTAATGGGTTCTTTTTTTAATGCTTTCTAGCTTCATTTTTATATTTCCTATCCCTTTGTTGAAGTTCTCACTGGATCACTGAGCATTATTATAATCAGTGATAGATTACTTATTTAGTTCTTTTTCTGGAGTTTTGTCCTATTCTGTCATTTGGGACATGTTTCTTGGTTACCTCATGTTGGCTGCCTCTCTGTGTTTGTTTCTGTGTATTAGGTAGAACTGCTATGTCTCCTGGTCTTGGTAGGTGCCCTTATGTCATAAGTGTCTTGTAGGGCTCAGAAGCATAGCCTCCCTGATCAACCAAGCTGTGCACTCCAGGCGTGCCCCTTATGTGGACTGTGTGTGTCCTCCTTTTGTATTTGAGCCTTCATTGCCGTCAATGGAAGGCATTTACCTACAGGCCAATTAGCTGCAAGGACTGGCTGTGACCACAGCAGAGGTTCTGCTTTGCAGGGATCAGTTATAAACTAGGAATTGCTTCAGTAGGGCTCTGGTGTCCACTGAGTCTACCCCTTGAGTGTGTTGCTTGTGGCGGTGGTTGGGTGTTGCTTCATCCACTGGGTGCTTTGGCTCTGGGGACTCCCAGGAGGTGCAGACCAAGATTAGGTCCCGCCTGGGCCCTGCCTGGGGCCACCTATCGTGAGCTACAATATGATCTGCAGATGGCTGCTACTTGTGCCTGGCTTAGAGGTGTCCAAGTGAGGCCAAGCTGTGAACCAAGGCATGCTACTGCTAGTGCCAGGCTTGGGGCCACTTAGCAAGAGGTAGGAGACACATCAAGACCACATGTTGCTTATTTGAGAGATTTTAGGAAAGTTAGCAGAATGAGCCAAGACAGGCCATTTGCATGGAAAAGACACTGGAAAGGGCTTGGGTGGGCCCAAATGTTGGGTGGGGCAGGGTTTCAGGGTATCACAGGGGAGGGGGTGGTGGGGGGAGATAGTGGTATCCAGACTGATGGAGACTCAGATGTGGCATTATGCCTGAAGGATCTGGGGGCAGGGTGTGATGGTGCAGCAAAAGAACGAGTGGCCTCTGCCAGTACTTCTGTTGGAGGAAAATTGACCCACCAGACCTCATCCTGCAGCCAGATAACTCAGTTTCTCCCCATATGTCCCTGGCCCTGAAACTCAGAGTGAGTGAGTCCTGAGTCCATGTAAGTTCATGTGCAAGTCCTTTAAATAGAAAGGACTTCAGCATCCTTTAGTCTCAGCCACTATTGCCACTGGTTTTCACAAGCAGAAGTTTAAGGGACCTCTCCTCCTGGCACTGGAACCCTAGGCTGGGGGTTCTGGTGTGCACCTCGGAAGCTTCAGTCTTCAGGGAGTACCTCTGCAGCCAAGATATTCCTCCTGATTTTTAAACATCACACATGGGTGCGGGACCAACCTGTTGGCATCCCCACCCCTCCTATCAGTCTCAGTGTGGTGGCTTCTTTATATCCTTAGTTATACAAATTCTGTTCAGCTAGATTAGGAGGTTTTGAATGATGGCTGTTCTTTAGCTTACAGTAATTGTGATTTTGATGTGTTGTTGGAGGTTTTGAGTACTGTGTTTACTTATGCCATCTTCTTGACTGGAAGCCTGATTTTTTTTTTCTTTTTAATTGCCCTTATTTTTGGTCCTCACTATTGACTCAAATGGTAAATATTCCATTTTGAGTTCTCTCTGCTATCTTTGAAGGAAATGTTTACTAAACAGTGTTTTGATAGCCACATGAAATTTTCCCTTTACTTAGACATATTCCAGTTTTTATTATGGCATGAAATGTCTTTAATATCATATTTACTCAGAACAATAGATGCATGATATGAAGTGACAAAACTGTGTTAGAAATTACTTATTTTTAAGAAAATGTGTGCTCAGCCTCATAAATATTGCTAATATGTTTCTTCTGAGACATCTTCTTAAGGTATAAATTACTTTTCCTCAGGTACCTCAGATACTTCATGCTGTTACTGGGAAATGGAAAATGCTATGGGTATAAATCTATGTGCATGATAAATAGGGAAGAAATGCGAGTTGGTGAATATAAATTGGGTTTTAAAAGGGAGAAATTGGTGTGGAATTCTGGCACACTTCAAACCAACTGAATTATTAGAGAGGGAATTTGACAAAGTGAAGATTGGATTCTGCAATGTTAAACAAACTTAAACTTGTCAGTACCATGTAAGGCCACTGCTATAAGAATTGAGAACTATTGCCGAATGCCTCATGTGGAGGGAAAAGTGAGCCAGGATCCTGGATTTGAACTCTAAGGCATAGCATGGAGTTGTACTGAGGGAAGTTTCAGACCATTTAGAGGAGTTACAGTAGCAGCGTTTATAAGACCAATGATGCTAGGCCCTCAAAATCTGACTTTGATGGGGAAAAGGAAACATACGGAAATTATATTGACAATGGCAAAATACTCTTTCAAGAAAATGTTGTGTTTAAGAACAAACTGACAGTGAACAGAGGAGAGTGGGGAGGGGGTAATGGGGAAGTAGGAGAAGGGACAAGCAGAGGAACTCAAAAAGAGGACTCATGGGCGTGGACAGTGGGGGGATTGACTGTAGGAGTGGGGAGGCAGGGCAGGGGAAAGCAGTGGGGGGGGGAAGGCAGGACAACTGCAACTGAAGAACAGAAAAAAAAAAGGGAGAAAAGAAATGTTGTGTTTAAGTATGGTTTTGATGCTATGTGTTAGGATATTTCTCCAGAAGTAACATCTCTAAAATCAAAGTCCAAGTCAGTGTGAAAGTCTGATACATGTTAGTAACATTCACTTTACATACTATTAAACATATCATGTTTAAAAAGTCATATTCAAGATTAGCCCCAATGTTATAAGGTAAGACATGGGTACTCTCCGTCATTGCTAATAATAATACAAATAGAGTCTATTTAATTAACACTATTTAGATACAGTTTTCAAACCCTTAAAAGGTTCATAACTTTGACCCAGCAATTCCCCATCTAAGAATGTATTCTAAGGCAACAATCAGGAAGGTGTAAAAATTAATTGAAGTCTGAGGCTTTTCATCATAGTGTTCTTTATAAAGGTGAAAAAGGAGAAGGAACCTAAATACCCACAATAGGGAATCTGTTAAATAAATTACATCTTTATGAAGCAGTGTTATTCGTGTACTTAAAAATTATGGTATAACTGCAGATGATAGCATAGGTGAGTTGCTGGTGGTTTAGGAATATGTCATGATATTTTTGTTAGTAAAAAAATAGGATATCAAAAGGTACAAATGGAGAGTTGTTTTTAGATTTTTTGTAGTTAATGTTTCTGGTGTTGTTTAACTTTAAAACCCTTTATAGAATTAGTTTTTCTTCCCGCCTGCTCTTTTTTCTGTCTGCCCTCTTTGGAACAGTCACAAAGCTCTCAAGCTTGTTCCGCTTCCCCTGTCAAAACTGGTTGTGTTTTATATACTACTGTTCCTCCAAAGCTGAACTAACGGAGAGAACAAATCCAGAAGCTTATTTATGGCAAGATATTAATGAAAAACAGTAGATTAAAATGTAGCAACTTTTTCTACATTTCCATCACTTATTCAACAAATTGTATTTCCGTGCTCTTAGCCCTGCAAAAGGAACCGTGAAAGTAAGCCCACTTACCATATAGAGGGAATACGTGATTTTTCACAATCACTTTAGGCAAGTAAATATGATCAGTGTAGGGATCTTGTGACAGTGGCAGGCCAGAGAGCAAGTGGAGACTTTCAGTCCACTAAAAAACCACTCCAGCGGAGTTCTCCCTCCAGGTTCCGTGCCCAAGCCTTTCCCTCCCCCTCCTCTGCCCCTGGGCACTTTGTTGTTCTCTCCCCTAAGGCCCCGCGCTGCTCAGGTGGCTCACTTCTACTACCTCAGTAATCTTCTAAAGAAACTTTCTCTTATAATTTAAAAAAATAACCTACTATATTGGGTGACTTTAAATTTTGTATATGTTGTAGGTTGTGCTCTTCATCATACCATTATATTAACATTTTTCTTTATTTAAGTAGAATGGTTTCCAAATTTCCAATTTCATTGAGCACTATAGTGCCCAGCCCAGTGTTATAGTGTTAGATCATTAGAACATTCAGTAATATCTCTAGTCTAAAGGAAATAAGATACAACCAGGTCTGAAGAACTATCTCTCATTTTTGCCTTCTCTGTATTTTGTGTTGTCATTGTACCTATAACATGACATTTCACTTGCTTTTCTGTTTGCACCATACCAAAGGGTATGCCCCTTGAAAACTCTTACTCATCATCATATCCTTAGCACCCTGCACAGGGTCTAATTAAATGCCTTCTTGGCAATCCTAAAAATGCATAGTGTTGTGACACAGAACATAGAAATAGCCTACTTTGAAAAAAGGCAAATTTGAAGAGAGTTACAAATGTTTACTGAGTGCTACGTATGTGGCAGGCACCATACCTAGCACTTTCTGAGTATTATTTAGTTTAGTAGTACCAGGGACCTGAGATTCATATTATTTTTTTAACAGACAGGGAAACTGAGACTTACAGAGATTAAGTTCAAGGTAGAAACATAGTTCAAGCTATTGTTCTATGAGTCTGTGCCTTTAACTCCAATACCCTACACTCTTCCAAGGAAAGTCCTTTCTGGAAGGTCATATTTACTTCTTATTTATGCCAGGCATCTCCATCCTCATGGCTGTCCAAAGCTATTTGGCTTCAACTTCCCATGAGGAAAAAATATACTTGCCAGGAAAGTTTACCTGCAAGTTTTGAATTCAGGATACAGTCTAATCCTGTTCCACCTTGATTTCCATTTATGAGGCAAGAATTTCCTTTTTGATATGGTTTAATGACTTTTTTCCTGTTTATATTTTACAATAGATGGAACAGAAGTTTGAGGTTGCCTTTCCACATTCAGCCTTTGCTTTCTGTTTTAAAGGGCTGGTAAATTAGTAGCTTTGGGCTGGTTAGATGTATTTACCCAATGTTTAATGTACAAAATGTCCTGCATTCTCCTAGGGCTGTGCTGGATGGGATAATTACAGTTTTTAATATTCTTTTTGCCTGACCTTCATAATGTTGAAACAGTGGTATCAGTACCATAGAATGAATAACTGAATCCTCATTGAATGATTTATAGATTATTTTATGAGGGCCTTGTCTCTTTGACTATATTATATCAATAATTATGTCTTATATTTCTTCTGGACCTCCTAACACCAAGAACAAGATGTGAGCCTGGTAATGGTTCTAGGGAGAATAGCCCCAAATATGTTATCAGGAGAGCTAGTCTCCGGTCTGGTTCTGCTACTACTCACTAGCAAGATTTGGTGATTTCTTAGCTGAGACCTGATGGGGCTTGTTTTTCATAATCAAAACTCAGAGGGTTGTCTAGATTGCTTGGTCTTTTCCAGTTTTCATTTGGGATACAGAGATCTCCATAGTTTTTTTGGTTTTTTTGTCTTTGTTTTTGTTTTTGTTTTATGGGTAAGCTGATTTTCCAAGTCATTGTGGTGGCATTAATAGGAATAGAAACATTGTAAATTGACCTGGCTCTGCAAAGATAATATTAAGTTCAGTTTTGAGTATTTGACATTCAAGAATGCAGTTTGGTGTACCTAAATCTAGATATCCTTTAAGAGTGAAAATAGATTGAATTTTTAAGTTGATGATAGCTGTCATTCTCACTGACCTCTTTTTTTTAATTAATGAATGTTACCCCAATAAATTTAATAAAAAGAAAAATATTTGAGAAAAGCTAAGGATATTTTAGGAAAGAAAAACTGAGGAAACCACATCTCAAAGAATTCAAGCTCTTGCCCCATACCAGACCAGACAATCAGATGAACATGAAATTAAGCCAGGTCTGTCCGACATTATTAAGAAATTCTGTCAACTCTAATGGCTTGTAATGGGAAATCATATTTTGCTCATATTAATATCAAATTTGTCTTAGTAAGGAATTTGACACTGCTGAATATTCCTTATTCCTTCCTTCCTGAAATCTTACTTTCTAATGTGTTTTTTTTTTTCTTTTCTTTTGATAGGTGGATGTTTGTCTTCCCTTCTTTCTGCCAGTACCTTTTCCTCTTATATATTGATATTCTACCACTTCCACTTTTTGAGTTCTTTTTGTGTATCTGGGTAGGGATTTCTTTGGGTTTATCCTATTTGAGGTCTCTGATCTTCTTAAGTCTGTAAACATATCTTTCATCAAATTTGGGAGGTTTAAAGACATAATTTCTTTAAAAGTTTTTTTGCACTTTTTTCCCTTATTCTTCTGTTACTCTGATGACATAAATGTTAGATCTTTTAGTATTATTTCCTAGATGTCTGAGCATTTGCTCTTTTGAAAATAAGTTTTGACCCTGTTGTCCATCTTCACTGATCTCTTTTGATAGTGTGGATTAGACTCATAGGCTTGAAGTAAAAGGTACGTACTCATAACAATCATCTAATCCAATCACAGACTTTTAGATCTGAAAGAGATGTACACATCATATAACCTATCTCATATGTCTTGTATTTAAATTGAAGAAATGGGATTTGCCCAAAGTTACACTAGCTAGCTGCTAATGGTCTGCTGACCACAGTCCCCTGTCTCCAAGCTCCTGGTTCATACCTTACTGTGCTTATGTTTCCTCAGACTGCATGTTAACATTTGTAGCATTGTTTTCCAAGCAATAAATTCACTAATCATTATGTATCCAAATACACACCCAAAATTACTTGTAAAATTTTAGCTCAGTTTTCTAGGAAGGAAAAGCAATCAGATAGCATTGTCACTGTATCCGAGTTATGACCTCTACAATTAAATGGTGTGGCTGAATTGTGTGCAGTTACAAGGGAATGGTTTTATGACACTTCTTGAAAGTTAAGTCATGGTGTACAGTCCCCAGTGGTTTTTGGTATTCTCATGAGATATTAATCTATATGCATCCCTGCCCAGATCCTTTATTAGGTCTGCCATATATGAAGTATAGGCTGATTATGTTATGACTCTTTATAGAATTATGATACCAAAATATGTGTTTGTGGTGGGTCTTCATTTTTTTTCTGACAAAGAACTGTGTATCTATGACAAAGGTCAAATGGAGATCTGGCATCCATTTCACTACTTACAAGACATAATCTCAAGAATATGTAATACACATAACTCTTTGCCAGAAAACTGAAAGGAAATGATTGCATTTAAGTACAATGTATTCTACAACAAAAGTTTAGTGTGCATGAAATTTAAAACTGCTGGTTTTCCAAGTATGATTTCAAAAAGCAGACTTATTTATTTCTTAAATATTGTACCCACTGTGTTATGCTTTGTGGAATGTTCTTAATAGCTGAGATTTAAGACTAAAGAAATTAAAAATCCTAATGGTGATAGTTTGCAAGATATTGAATTCTCTAGTACTCTAATTTGTTTATTGATTTCTCCTGAATGTTCTATTTTCATGAGCATTGCATGTTATTATGATATTTTACCATAATACTACCTTTTCTTGATGCTGTTCATCATGATCACCAAGGGCTTTGGAAGAATTAGTATTAAGTCTTAAAAGTCTGCAGTGGTGTCTCTGTTTCACATATACACAAACTAGTGGGGATTTTATGTGGGCAGAGACCAAATCCACCCCCTTCACCTAGTTATCTAGCACAGGACCTGACATGTAGCACACATTTAATTAATTGGGTTTTGGGTTTTGGTTTATAGGGGTTATTTTTGAGAGACTGAATTAATGAATGTATGGCAAGCAGCACTAACTAGCTAAATAACTAGTTATTTAAACTAACTAAAAAATAGACAAATTAATACACTCATTCACAACTATATAGTTCAAGGAAGTATCTGGAGATGTCTTTGAAAGTAATCCAATATATACTGACTCTTGAATAATACAGGTTTGAAATGCTTGGGTCCACTTTTATGCAATTTTTTTCAATATATGCCCAGTTTTGCAACTGCAAATTCAACCATGGATTGAAAACAGTATTTTCATCTGTGGTTGGGAATCCATGGATGCAGAAGGCCAATAGCGTGCATTTTTCTATGCCATTTTTAAAATTCAAATTATATTTTATTATTTATGTTATTATGGTTGTCCCAATTCCCCCCCTTTTGCCCCCTCCACCCAGACCCCTCCAGTCCCCCAGGTCACCCCCACACCATCTTCCAAGTCCATGGGTCATACATATGATTCTTTGGCTACAATATTCCCTATGCTGTTGTTTACATCCCCATGACTATTCTGTAACAACCAATACAATCCCTTCACCTTTTTTGACCATACCCCCAACCTCCTTCTCATCTGGCAACCATCAAAACATTCTGTGTATTTCTGTATTTATGATTATGTTCTGTTCTGCTTGTTTGTTTATTTTGTTTTGGGGGGTTCAATTATTGATAGGTATGTATTTATTGCCATTTTATCGTTCATATTTTTTTATCTTCTTCTTAAAGAAGACCCTTTAACATTTCATGTACTACTAGTTTGGTGGTGAAGAACTCCTTCAGCTTTTTCTTGCCTGGGAAGCTCTTTATCTGTCCTTTGATTCTAAATGATAGCTTTACTGGGTAGAATAATCTTGGTTGTAGGTTGTTACTTTTCATCACTTTGCATATTGCTTGCCATTCCCTTCTAGCCTGCAGTGTTTCTTTTGCAAAATCAGCTGACAGTCGTATGGGAGCTTCCTTGTAGGTACTTAACTCCTTTTCTCTTGCTGCTTTTAAGGTTCTGTCTTTGTCTGTAACCTTTGGCATTTTAGTTATGATGTGTCTTGGTGTGGGTCTCTTTGGCTTCATCTTGTTTGGGACTCTCTGTTCTTCCTAATCTTAAATGTCTTATTTCCTTCAAATAGGTTTTCATTTTTTTGCTCTCTCTCTCCTCCTTCCAGAACCCCCATGATGTTAATGTTGGTATGCCTGAAGTTGTCCCAGAGGCTCCTTACAACATCCTCATTTTTTAAAATACTTTTTCTTCTTGCTGTTCTGATTGGGTGTTTTTTGCTTCCTTATATTTCAAATCAGTGATCCGATTCTTAACTTTATCCACTATACTGTTGATTACCTGCAAATTGTTCTTCATTTCAGTTAGTCTATCCTTTTCTGACTTTTTTTTATGGTTTACATGTTCTTTTTTTATATGTTGAAATTCTTTCTTCTCTGGTTCATCTACTCTTCCTCTAAGTTCATCGAGCATCCTTTAATTAGTGTTTTGGACTCTGCATCTAGTAGATAGTTTGTCTCTATTTTGTTTGGTCCTTTTCCTGGAGTTCTGTAGTGTTCTTTCGTTTGGGCCATGTTTCTTTGTCTCCTCATATTGGCAGCCTCCTTGTGTTTGTTTCTATGTATTAGGTAGAGCTGCTATGACTCCCTGGTTTGGTACAATGGCCTAAGTAGTAGGTGTCCTGTAGGGTCCAGTGGCACAGCCTCCCCTATCACCCATGCTGGGTACTTGATATGCGCCCTTCATCTGGGCTAAGTACAATCTTCTCTTGTAGTTGAGCCTTGACTGCTATTGGCAGGTCTATGGGAGGGATGTATCCAGGCCAATCAGCTGCAGGGACTGGCTGTGACCATTGACCACCAACTTTCAACCACCTTGGAGGACCAGCTGCGCAGGGGCCTATTGTGCAGAGCAGGACTTGCTTCATCAGGGCTCTGGTGACTGCTGAGTCTGCCCCTTAAGTGTGTTGTTTGTGGAGGTGGTTGGGTGGTGGTGTTCTGATGTGGTCTGTAGCTGTCCACTGGGTGGGCAGCCTCCAGGGCCTTCTGGGAGGTGCAGGCCAAGGTAGCCACTACCTGTGTTCTATCTGAGTCACCTAGCATAACTACATTGCAATGTGCAAATGGCTGCAACTTGTGCTGGGCTAGGAGGTGCTCAAGCAAGGCCAAGCTGTGAACCAAGGCTGGCAGCTGCTAGTGCTAGCCCTGGGGCCACTTAGCAAGAGGTACAGGATTCATTGAGATCAGATGCTGCTTGTTTGAAAGAATTTAGGAAAATCTGAAGCATTAGCCAAGACAAACCATTGGTACAGAAAAGCCACTGGAAACAGTTTGGGTGGGCTCAAAAGCTGAGTGAGGCAGAGCCTCAGGGAATCACCAGGGTTGGGCAAAGAGTGTGAGCTAGATGGATGGAATCTCCGATGTTGCCTGATTGTTGACTCTGTGGGGGTAGGGCTCAGAAAAAGAACAGTGGCCTCTGCCAGTACTACTGTCTGGGAGAAAGCTGCCCCCCAACACTTGTCCTGATGCCATATACTTACTTCAGTTCCTCCCTGCATGTCCCTGGTGCCTTTTGAGCTTCTGCCCCAGCACTAGAGCTCAAAGGGAGTGAGTCTGAGTAAGTCTGTGTGCAGGCCCTTTAAGAGGAACTGCCTCGGACTCCAGCAGTTTCTGTGTTCCACAGCATCAATCCCCACTGGTTTCTATAGCCATAAGTTATGGAGACTAATCTCCTGGCACAGGAAACCTGGACTGGGGGGCCAGGTGTGGGGTGGGGAATCTTCACTCTTGAGATATCCCTCACGATGTGGGACCGTCCCATTCCACATGTCTGCCCCTCCTATCAGTCTCAGTGTGGTTTCTTTAATTCCATAGTTGTAGGACTTCCATTCAGCTCGATTTCTGGTGGTTCTGAATAATCATTTTTCTGTAGTTGTAATTTTGATGTAGTTTTGATGTGAAGAGGTGAGCCCTGTTTACCTGCACTGTCATCTTGCTGGAAGTCCTATATGCCATTTTATATAAGGGACTTGAGCATACACAAATTTTGGTATCTGTGGGGCAGGGTAGGTGGTAGGGCTTCCTGGAACCAATTTCCCATGGATACCAAGGGACAACTATTTGTTAATTTTGGGGGGAATCAAAAGTTATGCACAGATTTTCAACTGCTCAGGGGTTTGTGCCCTTAACCCCTTCATTATTCAAGGGTCAACTGTACTCATTCAAGAGGAAGGTCAAATACGGTTTAGTGTTTCGGTCACCTGTCTAATGTCAGTCTGGAAAACAGACTTGTCATAGCAGAGAAGAGTTGATGATGCAAATACTTTTTACAAAGTTGTTTCAGCCAATGGGAAAGGTAGAAGGGCTTTGTTACCTGTTTGTTTGTTTGTTTGTTTTAATTTTTATTTATTGATTTTTTTTTAGAAAGAGAAAGTATGTGCCCTGACACATTTTTAAGGGTGTCACACTGAAGGTCTGAGGGTTCGGACCTTCAACCTGTTGTATTGGGACAGTGCTCTAACCGAGCTATCCAGCCAGGACAGAAGAGCCTTTCCCTTACTCAAACCTGAATAGCGTAGGACTTAGCCCAACGTGTGGTGAAGCGAACCACCCTTGAAGCTGGGTCCCTGGTGGCTACCCTCCAAAGACCCCTCTGCCTCCTGAGCCAGTGCTCTCTCTAGTCACACCTAGGCAGGTGAGAAACAAGAAATTAATTCTACCTGTGATTCCTAACTCATTCATTATGTGGCTTTGAAAAGCTATCGTTTGAACTCCTGCTTTGCAAAATAGGACTATCAGTACTAACCTACTTGGCCCAGATATTATGAAAAGTAATTTAAGGCTTTAAAAGAATCCATGTTTGAAGCTACATTTTTATACAGAGTTGCCATAACAATACTTGTTTCTCACTTTAGTGATTACTTCAAGACCAGAATGCAGTAATATATTTGGTTAATATATATGGTTTGTTTTAGTATTTTTTTTAAAAGAATGCATGGTTTCCAAAAAAATGAAAACTTTTTTTTTTTTGTCTTCACAGCCTTTTACCCCATTGAACTGAAAAAGGAAAAAAAAAATGCAAACTTTATGAAAGTACAGAAAAATTGGCATTTCACTTATGGGAAAATTTTGCAAAATTGCACTGACTAAAAGTGATTTCTGTTTTGGCTTTCCTGTGAAGCCATCCAGAAAGGCCAAAAATTACTGGCATTGCTTTTGTATAAAACCTTTCACATAGACTCCACTTGTAATGCAGCCAAGTACATAATTCAAATCATTGGTGACACACATATCCACACGTTGGAGCTGGTCATTGAACAGAAAGTTGTCGTGAAATGTGGATATTATATTATCTTATGGACAGACCAAACCACATAGATTACAGTGAAGGAAACTGCATTAACATGCTTAAGAACAGGGTTTCCTGAGCTGATCCCTGTCCTGCAGTCCCTCAGTGGGAAAGCCAATTGTTTACTGATTACAACGAAGACATCACTTGGCAAACATTTTGGCCTAAACTCAATGTATGACATCAGTCTCCTTTAGGATTTTCCACATAAAACGAATTCTCCAAAGAAAACACAGAAATTGAGCCTTAATTTGAAATCTAAGGTTTCAAGTTAACTATCTCAATCATATATTTCTTAATTTTTATGTTATGTCTAAGTAAATATTATCCAACACTTAAAATACAAGCACTAAACTTTCACAGCGTTTTGCAGAGCTTCCATCAGATAGTCTTTTATAGCTGTTGTCACCCAACCCCCTTTTATTGGGGTGATATCTTTCTTTGTTTCTCAGTACAGAAGGTCACTGATTTGGGAGTGGTTTTCCAACACTTTGAGGAAGGAAGTAAACGTTATTCTTTGACCCCTTCGGACAAGTTAGCCTTGCTTTTGTGAGGGGTGGCTATGTGCTTGAGAAGAAGTACTCTCACTAAAGTTGGAGAGGCTCAGTAATGATGTATGTTTTGTCATCCCTTGTTCAAAAATAAGACATATGAATGGCATTTCACTCTATTGTGTAAACACCTCTTCTGTGTATATTTACCTGAAATTATTCGTTTGCCCCACTTCCTGTTTTGTAAGGTGGTGTTCATTTAATACTTTGATGCACGTGGCTTTAATCCAGGTGGAAGTGAGTTATGCTTTGTGAGGTCCATAGTTTCCCTGCTAAAGGTAGGGAAGCCAGGAGGACCAATTCACCAGCAATGCCAAAGTAAGGGAATCGTGATGATATACAAGAGGGTCAGGGGAATAATTATCTGTGTATCACAAGATGAGAATAGGTTTAACGTAATCATGGTCAAGGTATTCCATCTGTAAACTGTTCCTTAGCAAACAGAAATAGGTGAATATTCTCATATTTTATGGAATAGCTAAACAGAGAATTAGAGTCACTCCAGCCATGTTTTCCTATTTTTTGGTAATAATATGTTCACTTTCATTATCCTTCAAGACAAAGTCACTTTGTGTCCTATAAGACTAAGCAATATGATCTTTTATATTTTTCCTCCCTGAATCCCTTAAATGCATGTAGAAATATCATTCCTAACATGTTGATTTCCTAGTGTGCAATTTACTTTCACCTCATTATTTTCCTTTACCTTTAGCCCATGGCCTTTATTCCCACTGATCTTCTATTCTCATTTCTCAGTGTTCCTGTCTACTCTCTCTTGCTTTAAATAATCTTCACCATCTGCCTCCCATGGTTACAATTTTACTTCTCTATAGCACTTTTCAGCCTTCTCCAGAAGATAGTAGAGATACAACAGCAAATATTAGAACTATACCACCAACAGCCCTCCACATTCCCACCCTACATGTGTCCATTTTGCATCTCCATTAATGTGCTAAGCCCTCTGGGTAGGGACAATCAGCACGTCTCTGATCTCTGTTAGGCAGCATACTGACCATGGTCGGTAAAGGTTCATAATAATGAGAGATGAACAGAAGTGTTTGGTCTTCAGCAAGCTAATGCCAAAGAAGTGTGGAGGCCAAATGAGTCCTCCAGTGCCAAACCACAGGGGTTTGAAATAATATTTAATATGACATTGCCTCACTGAATATAATCTTATATTGTAATATTTGAGTCACAACTTCCCTTGGTGGCAGACTTCTTACGCTCCTTTAATCTTCCCCTGAAGATATTGCAGTTCATGAGGGGCAAAGTACAATAACAAGATCCCACTCTGTAGAGTGTGTAGACAACAAGCCTCCTGATGAATGTGGAAAATGAAACTGGGTATGAGGGCCATGGACACTTTGTCACTCTTACCAAGTGTCTACCATGAAGTATGTCGAAAAGAAATAAAAGTATGCCTTTAACCCAGCTATTATGTGACTTCATTTACCTACCTAAAATATGAATTGTAAGTAATTAAGTAAAGTAATTAAGACTACTGGTATTTTAGAAAAAAGGAGCTCACAAGTAATTTTTTTTTGCATTTTTCTGTAATTGTTAGAAATCAGCATCATTAGCTCTGTAACTCATATAAGAAGTATACATGGAATAACAAGTGAAATGACGATCCAGTAAAAATTTGTCATTGTAAAGAGGGTCAATTGTCCTTTCAATTAATATGGATGCTCATACTTTCTACACTGGTTCAGAACAGGGAGGTCAAAGTGGAGCAAAATAACCTGCGTTCTATGTGGTTATAAAATGTTTCCCAACCAATCTCCCCATTTTTGCAGCCAAGCTTCTCAAAATACTAATTTACATTTTAAGTTTCTCATCCTTTTCTGTATTATTTGCTGTTATTTAACTGCTTGCTCTTTCTTGAAAGTCTTTCCTTGCTTGATTTCTTTGCTTTATTTCCCTTCTGGTTTTACTAACCCTTCAGCATCTTTCTTAGCTTCTTTTCTTCACCTATCTTCCTTCAGAAAACCACCAAACATTGATGTTTTTTAGAATTCTCCTCACCATGCCAACACCCGTAGCTTTGGCTGTCACTTATTGCAAATTCACATCACCAAGCCCGTCTTTTTCCATATGTATATTTTCAACTATGGGTTGTCTTTAGACATGCTGTTCTCTCCTCTCTCCAGACATTGGAACACACTGGGTACCTCACACTCAACATGTTTAAAACAGAACTCATCTCCTACCCCCCACCTCCACCTTTTGAACCATCCTCTCCCACCCAAATCCTTCAGCAACAAAAAGCTGTGTCCTATTCCTATATTCTGTACCTTGGTGAATAGCTAGGACTTCTTAATAACTTCCTGTTTTCCTTGTTCTGCTCTCCACTCTCATTAGTTACTAATTTAAATTAACTATACATCATAAATATTTCTTATTTATATTTCATCTTCTCTAACCCCACTGCCATTGAAAAACGTATGCTCCTCCTGTCTTTCCTCCATGTTGCCTTAATGGTTCTTTAAGAAAACATACCTGATCGGTTCATTTCTCTTCTCACAATGTGTCATCTGCTCCTTGCCAACAGTATAAAATCCAATTGTTTGTGGCTAACCTTTTCTTTCCCCATTCTGCAGTAACACCCTGTGCTGTAGCCATGTGGAAAGCTTGAGTTCCCTGAGGACCCATACTGTTTTCTTATCTCTGTGATGTGACACTTATTTCTGCCAGTGCTTTGTATATAGTTTCCATTCTTGTTTGTATAGAGACTAAACCCATCACCTCTGGTGCAGCTTTTACAGGATGAACCTTTGCAGAATCAGGTGCCCAACATTTATGTTTCCACAGTCCATATTATACCTGGTTATTCTTGCATTGTACTGCTAAGTGTCTTTTAACATGTCTTTTTCATCACTCTGGACCATGAGACCTTTTAGAGCAGAGGCTGTGTCAAATGCATCTTTGTATCTCTATATCTCTCTTATAGTACTCAGCCAATACTGGGAGGTTAGTAAGAGTACAGTATGGTTCATTGTCTTGTTCAAAGTAGCCTTACCTTTCACATTCCTGTTCTAGTAAGCTTATGAACTCATCACTCTTCTCCATGTATTCTTTATGTTTTCTCTTTTCTTCCTCCAACTCCAATATGGTTTGCCTGTGAGATTTTTCTACCATTAAAAGCTGTTCCAGGATTCGTCTGTGAGATTCTCTATGTTTTTCCACAACTTTGTCCAACTACAAAAGAAAATAAATTTATAGTCTGTTAACTACAAATTATTCATAATACTGCCATCTTTCACTCTTAGAAATGTCGAGGTTTTGACTAATTAATTCAGCAATGGATTCTGATCTCCTTTAGCTTTTAACATTCCTCTTGTTCACTGATACATTTTGATGCACTTCAACATAAATGTAATCTTTTTACTGTCATTTTTTCCCCAGAGAGAATAATTGGTGCCTCTGTAGATATCAGAACAGTTTCCTTATACCCCCTTTCTGACACTTCCTTCTCTCTCCAGAGAAACTATATCAGAGGAATGATATCCCCAATGTTTGAGTCTGCAGCTGCCCTAGTGACCTCTCCTGCCCACCCTTCCTATAGTAATCTACCAGTGTATGCCTCTTGGATCCCATGGTCTGTTTTTCTTTGTATTATATATCAAGGTGTTTGAGTATTTAAACATTTGGTAATCAACTATGTGTTATTAGTAGTGTGAATGTGACCAAATATGAGTATCAGATTCTTTCTGGCTTTCATGTCCTACTTACATGTCTATTATAAAGCTATCACTCTGTGCCTGATTTATGTATTTGTCTTCCCTAACTAGATTGTGAACTCCCTGAAGACAAGGCCTACATTCTGTTTTTCTTAACTTCTTAGTCTCTTACAAAGTGACGTGCTTATGTAGGTGCCTAGTATGTGTTTTCAGATTGAAAACAAAGTAAGCAAGCAAGGAATCAAGAAAAAAGAAATGGAAAGAGGTTGATTGAAACAAATGTGGCTCAGGATCTTTGGCCAGTGATAAATTGATATCTAATCAGAATGTAGTTTTGAAAGAATGTGACTTCCTAGTTTGTGGAATACTAAGTGCTCTAACTGATAATATTGGTTGATTTTATTTTACCCTTTGCCTTTATCATAAAAGATTGAAAATTTATGACTCTGAAGTAGAAGCCAGTTTAAATCATAAAATCTTAAAAAGCACGTACTTGGCAAGGAATCCAAGGCACAAAATAGCCAAGCCATTTCAGTAAAAGAATAGAATAAAAATGTGTAACAGCATATAGAACCTTACTAATTCTCTTGGACCCCTAAATCCTAGGCTGGTTGTCTAGTTTTCTACTATTGGTTTATAATGGTGTTTTAATACACATAAAATGCTTTATTAGTCCATGTGGTGTTGATAATTTTTAATAAATGTAACCAGTCCTTTTGTGGAAGCTGAAATTGCTAAACTGTATTTGCATGCTGGCAGGGTCACTGTTAACTAATGACCATATTCTGAGAGGAAGGTTGTAGTGTTTAATTGTCCTAGCCCTCAAACCCAAACTTTAGAGTGAATTGTAAAGGAAATTCAAATGAACTACTTTTAGAATTTGAGAGTGAAATAGTGATAGGATCAGCCTTCCTTTAGGAAAGTTGTTAGTTGACTTATGAAGACATTTAATTTAATTTGCATAAGATCAGCCCTAGAATTAATGAGTAAATGAATGATTAAGGGAAGCTTCTTAAGAAAAATGTCTTTCTTTAGATAGCATCTTGTAATTATATGGACATGTATATTAAATTTTATTTGCCTCAGAGAGAAAATAAAAGACTTAGTTAATCTACTGTTGTTGTTTTTCCATTGTAATTTTTCCACCTTACATTGTTTGCCTGTATAAAGAGACAAGAAAGGAAGGTTGGAAAGAATCATTGCCTTTCATTTACTACATGATCTTTTAAGTGGTCTCCCATCCTTCAACCTCATCCCCTTCCTGCCTGTTCTAATCAGTTACAGCGTGATCTTTGCACCAATGGAATTACACCACTCTCCTGTCCGGAGCCAAAAGGTGTTTTCACCACTGGTCCCCTAACACTTCCCTGTTCTCACTGCATACCTTCACATTTTTCTCACCCACTGGACTTCAGGAAGTTCTTAGAACATACCATGGTGATTCAAGACTGCTTTTTCCAGTGCTGAAACCTAGACACGTTTTTACCCTTCCACTCAAAACTTTCTGGTTCTTTTTTTGTAGCTTTCTCTGATTACTCCTGGGTAGAATTGTTTGTTCCTTCATGTCAGTGAAATGCCTGATTCTCTGAGAGTTTTCCTTCTTTCAAATTCCATGACTCTTGGAAGATGACTTCAACTTATACTTCATGCTGTTTGGTAACTTCATGTAACAGTGGTAATTGCAAAGATGTCGAATAGTATTCTGGCAAAGGGAAAGCCCCCAAAGAAAGATTTACTGATTCTAGAGATGTTTTAGTGTATATCTGAAGTTTTATTCTGTGCCTTCATTTCCCATGCCCAGAATTCCTTTAGAAAATACATCATTGGTTCTCAGTTCAGTCTCTTCTTCATTCCTGACAGATCCAATGAAGGACTGGAGTCTCCCTGAACTCATTTCACTTCTCACCACCTGTAAGTGTGTGAGCTTGACCAAATCACTTAACCATTCTGTATTTCAGATTTCTCATTTATAAATGAAGTGATTGGACTTGATTTTTAAGATCACTTCTTGCATCACAGTTTTCCCAAGGCAACAAGTATTTATTGTGTCTGTTATGCTCTATGGACTCAGTGTTATGGTAGTTGCCATGGGGGAATAAAAGAGAAGCTTGAAGTCTCAGGGCTTATACTTTCACTAGGAAGATAAGATATGCATGCAAACAGTTAGGAACAGTGTAAAGTGGTGTATCATTAAGTACTAAGGGACTATCAGAGAACCACTGTCCCCTTTTTATCTCTCCCACTTACAGACTGAGTGAAGCCTGGGAAAGAAAACAGGAAGAATGGTCAGTCATTTCAGGGAGTGACAGGGCAGAAAGATTGAAAAGATGGCTCCTTAGGGTTTATACTGTTAAGTGACAAGCTTCCTGCTTATCATTTTAACCTCCCTGATGTTCTGTCCTATTCCCGGCCCCTAATACAAGTTAACTCCTTGCCTAGGATGAAAGAAGCACAATGTGTTTCATTAGGTTGGATTACTGGTGATTCTTCCATGGTTAGAGAGAATGAAAAACAGAGAGGTTTTCCATCTTTTTGCTTTAAGTTGCTTATATATGTTTTAAAATGAATAATGTCCTTTGTTTTAACACCACCAGAGTCACAGACCACCCTGATGTTAGGTTTGAATTCTTTCTGTGCTATGGCTTTGGTTCCACGTGTTCTTTTTCTTTGTCTCTTTGAAGATTGTCCTTTTCAATAAAGCTAATCCACAGAGCAGAGAAATTGTTTGGCCATTTTAGTAGATCAAAGGTAACCAAATATACTATTTATAAAATATCCCTCCTTCCTTGTCTTTATTGAAGCCTGCTTTTCGTGGATAACACTGGAATCTCTATTATATAGAGACCGATCATTCTCATTGTCTCAGTATCTCAGAATCTGGAAATGACATCATGATTCACATGGCTCTCCTCTACCACTACCAGATCCTTCTGAAAGCTCTTCCTTGTCTCTTAATAATAGTAGTTTTCTCTCATTCTCATCTTGCTCATCTGCTGAGCTTCAGGTCACTCCCTCTACAATTTACCTTTCCACTTTCAATCTTGGTAGCATTCTGGGTGATTTTCAGATTTAGCTGGACCTTCCAAGTGGTTCTTTCCCTATGCCTGGTCAGCAACAGCCTTTCTCTTTCCTCAAGCCTATTTGAAGCCCATGCTATTCTCTCTAAATACTAGATCTGAGCACATCATTACCTTCTTAATTTTATCTTCTACTTAACTGAATAGACTCTATCAAGTATACATGCTCTTTATTCTTCTAGTTCTGCTTCTCTTAACTTACCTATAGTCTTCTACATTCTTAATCACCTCACTTGTATGAACTTCTTTGCTCCACCCCTTTTTTGTCTTCTTCCAGCCCTTGTTTTGTCTATGAATGTCTCTTTCCTATAACTTTGACCCCACCTCTGTCTCTTCAAAGCATGCCTACAAATGTAGTCAAGCCTTCCTTTCTAAAAACGTACACATGTGCTCACACACAGCGAGAGAGAGGGGAGGAGGATTTACCATGCAGCTTAGGTTTTAGGGTCCTTCACTTGCACGGGTATTTTCCAAGGCCCTGTCAGGGTCCCAGCAGGGTGTTCACCTAATCATATATTTTGTAGAATTTCAAAAGTAATACATTTTAATTGTAATCAGTTAAGACCTCTGTCTTTCTTTTTATTTTTACTTACCCACCATCATATTTAGTTTCATGTCAGGTAATTTTGGAGAGGCTGTGAGCATTTGTGGGGTCCTGCTAAAGGGAAGTTCAGTTGGTCTCACAGTAACTTCCATATATAGGCAAGTTATTGTTAACAATCTCAGTGTACGAAAGGCTTCCAAAAATGCTTTTATTGGCCACTGTGCCAGCTCACCTGGTCATTGTTAAATAAAGGTGGAAGGCCAGAGACTGTATTCCAGAATGAATGTGTCCTTTGGTTCCCAGCAATAGAAGTTTGTGAATTGAAAGGAGAAAGATTCAAAATACTTGGAGACAGAAACTAGTGTACATAAATTTCCCATTTAGTCCCTAGCTTCAGAATTTCTCTTGCTTCCATGTCAGTTCATACATATATTGAAGAATGTGTTAGTTTATCTAACATTTTTTGTTTTTATGTATCTTTGGTGATATAATTTCACTAGATATGTAGTTCACAATATTGCTGGAAATGGAATTCCTTTATGTTCTACCTGATTAGCTCCTACTTGCTCTCTGGATCTTGGCATTCCTGATTCATCTATCCAGGTCCGATCCCCCGTTACACTCACTCATAGTGCTTCTTGGTTTTAGCCACAGAAATTAATGTATGTGTAATTGTACACTTGTGTGATCACATTGTTTGTCACTCTCCTAGACATTAAACACCCTGAATACAAGAACCACATCTATTTTCATATATCAGCTCTTCAGTAAATATTAAATAAATGAATAAAATGAGATTTAAAATCTAAATTATACTTTGTTTAAAGTAAGTATTCTAAAGATTGCCATAGGGTATGCAGATTCTTTTATGTTCATATATTTTTCTTAATATCTTTTTTGGAAGAATGAAGAATATGTTAGGCCATTAACTCAAGTATTTTTTTAAAGGTAACTTCTTGTATGGAACCCTAGGTTGGAAAGGAATAGGAGGTTAAATCTGTGTGGACTCTGAGTTCTTGGGTCTCCCTCCCTCTTGACAACCCAGCTACCCACTTCCCCATTATTTGTCTAGCTCCTCTGCCTCTATCAATTTTTTATCTTAAGTCAGTGTTTCTATCATGTGATGTAACTGAGAACAGTTTGTTCTTTTATTTTGACTTAAGAATAGATAAATTCATTTTAGTTTACCCTAGACATGTTTAAGATTTTTACATTTTTCCAAAAGAACATTGTGAAGAAAATAAAAAGTGGGAGAAGTTTATATCCCACAATGGGAAAAAAGAAAAAGGTTATTTTTTTTCTTTAGCATGCAGATCCTTACTCTGATGTAACTGGGGTGTAGTTTTAGTGGAAACGCTGCCTTCTGTTTTCTTCAGCCCTATCTAGGGAATTCCCCTTAGCTGTTTATTCTTTGATATCTTCTTCTTCACCTATTCCTTCCCATCAGATACAGGAAGAGGGTAAACAACTGGGTTGTTGGGTAGGGAGAGTTCTATGGGCATTCAGGAATTTGATAGACTGGTAGCTGAGGAGAGAGAAATCTACAAGGACAAAGTAGAAGGCAAGAAAAGAAAGTGGGCAAATCATAGAGGTGGGAATGTGAGAGGTGTGTGTGTGTATGCAAGGGTATCTGTTGAGGGAGTAATCAAAAAAGGTTGGATTTGTAAAGCAGGGCTACATTATGGATAACTTTCAGGGACAAGCATTTGTAGAGGGTCAGGGTATTTCCAGTTTTGCATGTGTGCAGTAGAATTATTTTGTAACAACTTTTTCCTACTGATTTCAGTGTAAGTTTGGAAACATTTTGTTTCATTTCACATTGAAGTGTTGAGGGGTTGTGTCATTCGTGGAGTTTTGTCAGGATATGTTCAGTATCATTAATTTGCATTTGTGCTCATATGGGTTGGGGAATTTGTGCCCAATGCTGCTTCATAGTCACTATGTTGGGAGCCAGGATACAGTTTCAACACTATTGACTTGCAGCTTCAGTTCCTCTGTTTAAAATTTGGATTAAAGCACAAGTTAACAGACTTTGGGTGGTCTCATGCTCACCACTCAGAAGCAGATCCATATGACCAAACTCCTTCACAATTTGGCAAGACAGTAGTCTTCTCTCATGAGACACCCAAGACGAGAATAGCAAGGACATTGGAGGTCAGTCCTGAGGTAGGTTGCCAGAGCTTATGTGGGGGAAATTTGTCCAAAACTTGCTTTCATTCTCTCCAGTCTTAACTCATGCTCCTAGTTGTTTCCTTTTTATAAAAATGAAAAATTATGAAATTTTCCATTGAGGTCTCAGAGGAAAATAGAAGAATAAAAGAAGGATGCCAAAGAGTTTTAGAAGTGTCAGCAAGTAAAAGAGCAGTAAGTAGAGCAACTTTGTTCAGTGGTGGCCATTTCGGGACTGCTCCTCTTTGCTCTTGTCATTGCTGAGCACCTGTGGTGGTGGAGAGGTCTTTGTTGTCATTAAACTTTTGAAGGGAAAGGAAGATATGTACTCATCTAAAATACATGCTTTCTAAAACTCTATTTCTTGGACAGATCTTCATATCATTTCTATTCATGCTCAAAATTTCTATGACATAGTACTTCAGTGGTTTCAAAGAAACTAACCTCTATGGTTGAACTTTATCTGGTTTTTATTATAACCAGAATAGCATTCGAGTCTCCTAAAAGAGTTCAAACGTGGGGGGGGGGGGCGGTGAGAGAGAGAGAAGAAAAAGAAAGAGGGAGATTCTCTCACCTCTGTTAGGTTTCAGTCTGATGTGAAGAAGCAGACCTAGTGAAAATATCCTGTCCATGATTTATTCTCATTTTCTTTCCTGTAGAACACGATATTTATCTACCTTGGGTAGATTTTAAATGTCTTAGAATGTAAAACTTTAATCAAAAAGGAGTTATATGTCATGTTCAACTGCCGGGCCTAGTGCTTGGCTAGCTGGTGAACGGCTACCTCCCAGGTGCACAGCTCTAATGTTATACATACCTCATTCATTGGTTTCTCGTAGATGTCCTCCTGCCAAGGGGCAGATTTTGCTTGAAAAGCGTCTCGCTGAAGAGCCTCTAACACCTTTTTTGGAGTGACAAATCCATACTGAGCTTCCAGCAAAGCCAAGTCCATTTTTTCAGCCTTTAAAATGCCTATGACTTCATCTCGAGCCTGTAGCAACAAAACGCATTTCAGGAAACCACTTTATCTACCAGCACTCTCCAAAAGTGATTTCTTAATAGAGTTGAGTGTTTTTTTAATTTCTCTTTCAAATATAAACAAATTATATTTAGCTATAGCACCCTTTTGAAAAGGTAGTGAAACTATGTCCCTTCATTCTTCTTACAATGTAATTACACATTAATAATATTTTTTAAAGTGATCACTATACAACATTGAGAAACTCTACATTTTTTTATTATGTTTGACAAGCAGATATAATATGATACCCCTCAATGACCTGGCATTTGCTTTTTCAGGGGTAGGAAATAAGAGTCTCCTATATGTGTAGCAGCTGTTTTGGGGTTTTTATGTAGGTTAATGATGCCAGGGCAAGTCTTAAGAGCCAGTTCACCTTGGGTGCAAAAGCACCTATTGTTATTTTAACCAATGCAGAAGTCATCTGGTATTATTGTTACCCATACATGCCTATGCACTGGATCTTGTGAGCAGCATAGGCAGAGGATATGACCTTTCACAATGTGCATGCCAATCGCATGTTATATGACAGCCCTTTTAGATGTGGTTAATTTCCCTTCAAGTTGGCAGAAGAGAATTCTCTGTGTGTGTACTTACACTTTCTTTCATGCATACACAAGTATGAACCATAGATATATATTTATGTGGCAGCAAACACACTAAATTCACAAACAGCCTTCCCCTTAAAGCATGGTGGGGATAATTTGATCTCAGCTGACCTGTAGTTCTCCCTCCAGAATGCTTAGAAGAAATAATAGGTCATCCCTTGAGAGGTCTTCTCTTTGGTGGCCATTACCACTGTGTGAAGTAGAATGTAGCATTGCATCCGAATCACTGGTGCAGTCTTTGTCTCGTTGCCTCTGCTTCATGTCTTCAGGCCCTTGGAAACTGTGGTCTTTACTATGTCTTGGAAATCGCTTTAGGGCTGAGCCCTCTGTGTCACTGCTTCTGGATCGCATTCTTTAAGGACTGGAAGAAGGAAAACGATTTGTGACTCTTAATAGAAGTGGAATTTTTAATAAGGGCACCCATTACTGCTTTAATAAGTCTGCAGTCTTGTATTTACAGCAGAGAACAGCATTATCAGATTCACAAATCACAGTCTTATTTACATCTTTGTTTTTAAAATCGACATTTAAAAAAATGTGTTCTGCTTTGACTAAGGCCACCATGTCCATGGGTAAACAGTACTTGAAGTTCATCTACCGAACAATCAACCTCAGGATCCCATTAAGATAGAAGTATCAGAATTACTGCTATGAAATACTTTGGGTTATTTTGTTGTGATGACAAAGTCCAATATTAAAGGAATTAAGGCTTGGTTCCTGGCTGTATCTCTGAACTTCTGCTAAAATTTCAGGTCTATCCTTGGATAAGTCAAAAAGTTGTATTTAGGACCTTCATCTCTAAAATATGGACACTACTGCCTATAGTAGTTGATCATTATAGAAAAAATATAAAATAAGTTACTATTTGAGGGACACATTAGCCCCACATCTGATTGTATAATTATCCAAATTAATTTATAACAGCAAGAAAAATTGGCCTTTGATGTTTCTAATGAAAAGAGATTGTAATTGAGCTCATAGTCTGTTTTAATAATGTCCTGATTATTAATTTTAGTCATCCCTACAGATCATGAAACTATCAGTAATGCCTTACTTTTAGTTTGTAATATTTCTTTAAAAATCTGAAAAAACTCAAGCATACAGAAAAGTATGGAAAATATAATGAACCACTATATGCTACCATGCAAATTCATAAATCTTTATTTACTATATATACTGGAAAACATTTTTTAAGTAAAATATTAGAGATGCAGTTGAAGCCCCTTGTGTATCTCTTCTTTAACCTGCTCTCTATCCTTCCCACCCCAGAAATAACCATCTTTAATTTGGTACGTTTCATCCCCATGCATGTTCTATACTTTTTAAAATATGTATATATGTTGCTGAACAATATATAGTATTGCTTTGCATATTTCTAAACCTTGTATAAATAGCATATTGAATGTATCTTTCTAAAACATGCTTTTACATCCTGTATTCTTCCTTGTTCCATTTTACTTTAGTTTATGTATTTTGATAGCTATATAGCATTTCATTATATGACTAGTCCACAATTCACTTACCCATTTTACTCTGATGGAAATTTAAATAGTTCACATTTTTTCAGTATTAGAAAAACTTGCTATGAACATTCTTGTACATATTTTTCTTGTGTTCACTTTTCTAGGGAATATTGTTTGGAAATAGGAGTAGAATTTTTGGAATATAGAACGAGTGTGTTCTCAACATTACTAGGGATTATTGCTCTCCTAAATGGAGTGACCATTTATAGCAGAGTGGGAGAGTTCTCATTGCTCCATATCTTCATCGGCACTTTCTATTAATGAATTTATAATTTTTTCCAATTTGATAAATGAAATTTTTAATTTTTACCCTGTTATTATTAGTGAGGTCAGCATCCTATTCTGTGTTGAGAAGCCATTTAGGTTTCTTTATAAGTTGCTTGTTTTCATGGTCTTTGCCTCTTTTTCTTTTGTATCGGTTGTCTTTTTCTTATGGATTTGTAAGAATTAATTACATATTCTATAAATTACTGTTTTGTTGATTAAATGTTTTGCTATTATCTTTTCTAGTCTGCATCTTGCATTTTCACTTCACTGTGTCTATTATGGTATAGTTTTTGTTTATTTTTTTAATCCTCACTGAGGATATGTTTATTGTTTCCGGGGGTGGGGGGAAGAGAGAGAGAGAGAGAGAGAAAGAAAGAGGGAGAGAGAGACAGAAAGACATTGATGTAAGAGAAACATTGATCGGTTTTCTCCTCTATGTGCCTGGGCTGGGGACCAAGCCCAGAACCTTGGCATGTGCCCTGACCAGGAATTTAACCTGCCATCTTTCAGTTTATGGGACAACAGTCCAATCAACTAAGCCACATTAAAGTTTTAAATTTTAATTTAGTCAAATTTATCAATTTTTAACATTTTAGAAAATAATTTGTACTGGAGCCCTGGCTGGTTTGACTCACTAGATTGAGCACCAGCCTGCAAACCAAAGGGTTGCTAGTTCAATTCCCAATCAGGGCACATTCAGGTCCCAGGTAGGGGGCACGTGAGAGGCAACCACACATTGATATTTCTCTCCCTTTCTTTCTCCCTCTCTTATCTTCAGTGTAAAAATAAAATAAATAAATAATAATAATAATTGGTACTGGGAACTAAAACTTGAACAGTGACTTGATAGAAGTGGTTAAAAATCATGCACTCAGGAACCATACTGCCTGAGTTCAAATACTTACTCCATTAGTTATTGGCTATAAAACTTTGGGCAAGTTAGTTAATCTTCCATGCATCAGTTTTCTCATCTGTAAATGAAGATGATAATAGTATGTTTGTAACCTAAAGTTGCTGTGAGAATTAAATGTCAACACATGTCAAAAGTTTGCAACATAGCTGGTATACAATTAGCACTCAACAGCGAGTATCTATTATTAATATTATTAATTTATTTTTATTCTTAAAAAATATAGAGTGAATCTATGTTCCCTTTATAGTGCAGGGAAAAACTCAGGAGAAGCAAGTGTATTTAATTGTCTCTTTTATTAAATGAGATGTGAGGCATGATTACAGGAGAAAAATGACTTTGTGTTTTTTGCTGGGTTCTCTGTTTAAGAAGTGATTCTTCTCAACAGCCTCAGTTTGCAGGCACCACTTGGGAGACCTGAGGGTCAGGTCTTGAGGACTTCACAGCCAGCCAGCTAGGCCTCCATTCATCCCTCAACTCATCCTTCAGCAACATATATGGAACCCACTGTGTGTCATGCACTAAATTGGTTATTTATGGTGTGGCTTTCTTACTTTTCTTAATAGGAATGACACACTTTTACTCAAAAGGTTTATGGGAGTAGTTTCTAAAACTGTGGTCATGAGAAATGCTCTAGACTAGACAGATGTCAAAGGAAAAGAATTATCAGCTATGGGACTTAGTTAAGACACTGACCCTCTCTGATCCCAGCATCCTGATCTGTGAAGTGAGGGAGAGGGAGATAGCTATGACCCCTTTGCCTGTGATATATAACAATTCCTGCCACTCTGTCTTTCTTCTGGTTTAGGTTGTCAGTAGTATATTTAGAAGAGATGGATTTGTGAGTCTGAATCTTATAAGAAATCCACAAAAATCAAAATGCTACATGTGGATATGCCATAAACCTGTGTCTGATGATTTCCACCAGGGGAGAGATTAGAGTTAAAAAACACAGTACTTAAGGAAAAAAATCTCCAGTAATAATTTTCAGCTGAGAATTGCTTTATAGCCTCACCATTATCAGGCTGTAAAAGCAGAACTCAAAGGTTTTTATTGTCTTATATGCTTATTATTTACATGTTTTATTTGTCAGTAACAAACCAACTGTCAGCTGATTGTAGTAAGCCCCTTTGCCTTGAAGTTATATTATCCTGCAGAAATTTAAAACAGTCATTTTCAAAATTTTAACAGGTCACATACTGTATTTGTTCTATAACTCATGCTCTTCTCACTTCCCTCCATCTAACATTTAGTGTATTCAACATTGGAGACAGAAGAATGGTGGTGAAGTTGATGGTAGTGGGCGGATGGTAATGAGGAGGATAGCTGATACTTATGAGCACTCTGTATGGTGCCAGGCATTCTTCTAAGCATTTGACATGTATTAACTCATTCTAGTCTCACAACAACCCTATGAGATAGGAAATGTTATCTCCATTTATAGCAAAGAAGTAGAAGCACAGATAACTTACTGAAGGTTGCACAGCTCATAAGTGGTAAAACTGGGATTTGGATCTAGGCAACCTGGCTCCAGAACCTGCACTCTTAAAAATCATGCCATAATGCCATTATGCTGTACTGCAAAGACAAATGGTTACAGATTCCTTGTCTAAAAAGAGTGTATAGCCTTGCTGAAGTGACTGTTTATCAACAGTACAGATGAACAATGATCTGTGACAGTAGCTATCACTGATTCTTCCCTGGGTAGCTACAGAAAGTATTCATTTATCTGAGAAAAGTGAAGGCGTAGAAGAGGTATATTTCTGTGAAGGGTGGAAAGTAGAAGATGTGTGGGAGATACCTGTGGTCTGTCCAGAAAGTATCCAATTGTGCACTATGATAAAGAGAGACATTTATTGAAGAAGATACAAGAAACATTGTACATAGGACAGTGATACCTCAGTCCCTTTCAAAGTAGGCATCTTGTTACCTCACACAGTTCTCCCAATCATCATCAGCTGCCCCATCATATTTTCCTGAATCTCATCAATGGTCTGAAATCTCTTGCCTTTCAAAGGTGATTTTAGTTTTGGGAAAAGCCAGAAGTCACAGGCACCAAATCTGGGCCGTAGGGGGTCTGAGTCACCTGGGTGATTTTATGTTTTGCCAAAACCACTGCAGGAGACGTGATGCATGAATGGGCTTATTGTTGTGATGAAGCTGCCAACCACCTATTGCCCATAGCTGCAGCCTTCTGAATATCTGAATAGTTTCCATGGAGGAATGTTCAAGCTTAGTGCAAAATTTGATGCAGATTTTGTTGCTCTACTTGCTCTGTCATTTTGAATGCAGTGGCCACACAGCACACATGCTCACTCAATAGTGTCTACCACCCCCACTGTCTAATACAGTAAAGTTGTCATTGTCCACACATATGCATTCCCATCCACACTCCTTGGCTGCAAGGTTACATTGAAGTTGCACAAACTATTCTCGTTATATTAACAATGGTTGGACTTTTTCCAGACAGACCTTGTAAGTAGAAAACCCTATAATGTATGTGTTTGTGTATTTATAAATTATGTTAATAAACTATCATATACAATATATGATGTGTAGTGTATGAGACTATGTATATAATGTACCTTATGAAAACATTTGAAGAATCAAAGGGAAAAATATTAATTAAAAATAGTAAGTTATTTTATTTTTCTCTCACCATGCTGGATTGTCTTGAACACCCCAGAAAGACCCTTGCTTGGCTTGTAGGAATAATGGAAGGTTATTAACATAGATTAAATATATTTAAAACAAGTAAGTATTACATGCCACTTCAGTTGTAGAATTGTTTGCATATGAAGGACAGGTCTATTTA
Organism: Anoura caudifer; assembly: GCA_004027475.1. NCBI lineage: Eukaryota > Metazoa > Chordata > Mammalia > Chiroptera > Phyllostomidae > Anoura > Anoura caudifer. The sequence goes on from PVKU01001957.1 coordinate 55,677, forward strand.
GTCTTCTAGTCAATATTATTAATCTTCATTTGCCTCTTAGGGAGTATCTGACCCGGTGCATCATACATAATGGGTGTTCAGCAAGGTGACTGATGTGCTTCTTCTACTTTGTGGCTCCCCCAAGACTTAGGTAGAGCCTAAATAACAATGACTCAAAATTCTGAGTCAGTCTGTACTGTCAGTTGTCTGGCAGCTCAGCTGGGCTGGTTGGTCTAAGATGGGCTCACTCACGTATCTGGCTGTCAGCTACTTGGGCTAGGAGACTTCAGCTGGATCCACTTATCTCTGCTCTGCAAGGGTTCTGAACCTCTGGTAGGCTAGACCAGGCTTCCCCACATGGTGGTCTCAGGATAGCCTTCCAAGAATGTGAGAGCAGAAACTCCAGAGTCTCAATTTTTGGTGAAAGAACATTACAAGGTCAGCCTCAATTCAAAAAGTGGGGAAATAAATTCTACCTCTTGATGGAAGAAGCTGCAAAGTCACATTGCAGAAGAATGGGAAGGTTACCTGCAGCCATTTTTGGAAAACTGTAGCTTTACCACTTTCATGTTTCTATAAAAATCTAATAGAAGTCTAGTTTAAAGGAGGAGATAAAGAATATTTGGTTCTTCTTTCAATATCCTAGGATTGTATGTTTATTTTTATTATTGATATTATGCATTACTGTGCTTTGCTCTTGCCCACATACACTCATATGTGGAACAGTAGCCCACTGACAAGAATCATCTTGTGTTCTGCTGCTAATCACTAAGTATTTCTCTGCCATCATTAATTTTAACCACAGTATTACTTCCAGAATTTCAAGGTAATGTTAACTCTGTTTAGCAGAGTCTGCTAAGCTTTGCTCATAAGTAATGCCCTTTGAGTTCAAGACAACTCTGAACTGCTGCAGAAAACTGAATGAAACTCCATAAACCCTAGGTTCCTGTGCCCACTCTTAAAGTGGGTTAGGTGAAATCTGGTAGAGAGCACAAGTCATTTGCCAGTGATGATATGTATAAGTGATTTAAAAAGGAATGACCTGAAATATTTTTATACTGTGTTATTCTCTTTAAACTGGTTAGAGTTTTTCTGAGACCACCAATCCTTTTGGGGGGTGGCATAGTAGTATGAACACTCTCATTGGCATGCACTTTGGATTTGTGAACAGACCTATCATGTGCAGACCTCTGATCTACTGAGTAGGTGTGTCTCTGCATGTTTACAGTGGTGGAGTTTCCTGGCCCTTCTGCCAACAACCACAGAATGATCAGTAATGAGAAGTAATTACGTATGGAGAGGAAGAAAACAAAGACATGAATTTCATGACACTCTTAAGCTTTGTATTATCAGTTACTTCATTGTTTCTCTTGGCAAATTTTTAATACATCTGTGCTTTGCCCAGAGGTGCATACTGAGGAAAAGAAAAATTTTGTAATAGCAACAGGGGTTTGAGATTTTCAGGTTACAAAAAAAAAAAAAAAAAAAAAAAAGGAATGGAAAGTTGCTTTTGTTTAAACCAAATAATAACACCTTACTCCTTTCATAAAGTGCCGGCAGTGACATAATGCCTGATGATTTCGCAAGGAGAAAAACTGCTTAGTTGTCAGTTTAACACAGTCTGATGTGTTTTTTACCAGTAACTGCATAGCCATAGAATGGCAGCCTTCAGGAATGTGAAGGAGCGATAAACTGGGAATCAGGAAACCTGGCTTCTGATCCCCGCTCTTCATTTAATTAGCCAGGCTCCGGGTTGTTACTTATAAAATGAGGATATTAGGTTAAGTTGACCCCATGAGGTCATTTATAATTGAACAAGGATCACAGTTCTTTCCACTGACCTCTACTCTGTTCCTCATCCCTTACAGATCCCCTAATTGCAGGATTTGGAACTGGGATGGAATGATCTCTGAGGTCCTGGTACTTCCCACTTTAGAATTCTGTGATTCTCTGTTGTCTAGTCTCTATGGATACAAATACAGTGCAGTTGGCCCTGAGAAGCAGATTCTGCTTTGTTTTTCTATGTGGTGACCTCAGTCAGTTTTTCTTGGGTTTAAGCTGATTGAAATTGTGGTGGGTATTGGTAAGGATGTGTCCATGCTGGAGAAGGAATAGTGGAGAAATTGCAATTATTTACTTAATTTAGTTAACAGGAATTGGCTAAATGTAAATAGCAGCCTATTCTACCTATTGCCTTCCCTCAACATACAACCAAACCAGCCAACTCTTTACTATAAAAGTTAAATTTTCTTAACCATTCTTTATCAACCTTACATATCAAAAATTGCTTATTCTTCATAATTAGGTCCTGTTTAGACGTAATTTAGTCTCCATGTTCTTGTTAATTTTCCTGTTTGAGTGGTGGAAAGGAGGATATTTTGTTTATATAAAGGAACTTCAAAAGGCCACAGAGAAAAAAACGGTTTTTGATCTTGATCATTTACTATATGATATTGAGGTAGCCAATCAAACTTACTCTGATTCAAGAAGAAAAATGATAATAACAATGACAGCTTTCATGTGTTTGGTACTTACCAATATAACTCTTTTCTAAATGTTTTCCTTTGAATAACTCATTTAGTCTTCACAAACACTGTCATTCATCCTCATTCTGCAGAGAAGGAAACTGAGCCTTGTAGCTATTAAGTAACTTGACGAAGGTCATACTGCTAGAAAATGGCAAAGCTGGGCCCTAACCTGGGCAGTCTGTCACCAGAGTCCAGGGAATCGTTACGTCATATCTACTTAGGGTCTCATAAGAAGGCAGACATAGTAAAGGAAAAGTCCTGATTCAATGTTATTAATCAGCAAACACATATGAAACACAAACACTTGACAAACATCTATGTCACGTATAGTGCTTGGCAATTTATACTAGCTTATTTTCACATCTGAATTAATCTCCCTTTTATTGACATGGGTTCAGTTATTTCTAGGTCCCCAGAATTACACACAAATCTGAATAACATAGATTCACCACTCACTGGCCCTTTCAGTAATTTGTCTATTCAGTGAAGGTGTTTTGTTTTTATACATTATTTATGTACAGAAACTTATTTGAATAGATTGTTATTCTTTAAAGTGATTTCTCCACTACTTTGCTGGCATCATGGGGGTGGCAAGAGGTATAGCATAATGGAAAGGGTATGAGATTGTGAAATCAGGTGGAATTGCACTTAAATTGGGGTTCTAGTATATTAGCTCTGTGGCCTCGGACAAGTTCCTGAACCTCCCTGAGCCTTTGGGTGTAAAATGGAGATAATAGTACCTGGTAAAAGATTTAGTGTTCACACTCTGTGAGCACAGGGCCCCTGTTGTTCATATTTACATCCACAGCATCTAACAGAGTTGGACCTCAGTAGGAATTCATTGAATGACTGAATCATGCAGTCCTTAGCAGAGCTGGTTGGCTCTGAGTAGGAACTGCCTCATGGTAAAAATGATTCATCTGTGAACCACTGACGAGAAATTTAGAAAAATGGTGCTGAGAATCTAATAATAAAAGTAGCTACTTCTCTTACCCCATGCCAGACACTGTTTTAAGTGCTTTGTGTGTGTTATCTTATTTAATATTAAAGAGTTTTAGCTTAAAAGAGCTTGCTAAGGGTAAATTAAGGGGGGTGACTCTGATAGGAGATATCAAAGACAAAGAAATTAATATCACTACCCTGGTGGTTGTCCTGGTGCCTACACAAAGTTCAGAGAGCACGTGTGAGTGAGAGCACACACCTCCAGCATGTGCCTCTGGGAAGTGAGACTAAGTCCCCAAAATCTAATAGAAATCTCCAGGTAATGTCACTGAATTTTGAAAACCTTTGATCATGTATGCCCTGACCTTCTGTTCTTCCTCACCCCAAGCTTCCCACATACACCCTCACTTGCCTAAAATGAGCTGAACACCCACTACACCTTTTTATTTAACACTTTTAACAATCGGTAGTCCTGTTTGTTTGTTTGTTTTGGTTTTTTTTTTTTATCTGTGTGAGATTTTATAACGCAGTGTTGTTTAAACTTGGTTTAGTAGGAGATTTCAGGGGTGAATTGTTTTGATGGCAAGATGGCTGCATGATACAGAGCCGGTCTGTGCTAACTGTAGGTCACTCCTCACCAAGGCACAGAGCTGGAAGGGCTCAAGGCCTTAAGTTGAATGTGTTTAACATCCCATACTTTGCTGAATTTAGGGAGCAGGCTGTCTGCTAGCTTTACATTTCCGCTTGGATTTCCCCCTCTCTCTTTGTGGAACCATTAAGCTATAACCTAGTTCCCTAGAAGGGGAATGGAAAGAGATGTAGTAAGATTGTTGAGTTCTCAGCAGAGCTGGTCAAGCCCTTAATATTAACTGTCTCATGGTAAATGTGATTCATCTATGAAAATACTGGCTATAAATAGATGTTAACAGTGCTCAGTTGCAAACCAGCCAGGTTGTGCTTGCATGGCCACATTTGGGAAAAAATCTTGTGGAGTATTTTATTTGGTTTCTCTTCAAATAAAAAAAATAAATAATTTGTTTCCTTTTATTGCCCTAGTCACCCACATTTGAAGCCACTAAATTCAGCCAGCTGCAGTAAAGCCATCTGATGGCTAAAAACAGATACACTGACAACCAGATAACCTAATTTAGCAATGGCCACCTTTATCTTTTTCTTCCATTTTCAGTAAAAGTCATTGAAACATTTTCTTAATGGTGTTTTTCCTTGTAGGGCCAAGGCATGGGTAGCTCTTCAAAGAAGGTAGTAGAACTTGAGAATGTGCAATTCGGGTTTGTATTCCAAAGGAATCTGAGTCCTAAGAGAATGTCAAATTACAGAAAGAGAAAAATCGAATAATCAAGTGTAGAAGGCAGTGTCATAGTCATCTCATCCATCCCCTACCTACCAGACATTCAGCATTTTCTGTGATCACCTGCTCCAGTGTGACACAGTTCTAAGTGTCTGAAAGTGCTTCCTGTAAACTGAAATCCAGCTCCCAGGAACTTATTCACTTATCCTGCTTCTGCCTCCAGAGCTTAATCAAACAAGTCTACTACTCTTGCCACATTGTAGTCCTTCAGTGGAAGAGCTTTATTTTTTTATTTTTCCAGATGAAACACTCTCAGCTTCTCCAGCCACTCCTCACACCACCTAGTTCAGACTGTCACCCAACACACAATGTCACACACACATTTGATTATACCCCATTAGACCTTTCTCCATTAGGCATGGTGTTTCTTAAAGAATACATGGAGTTAGACAAAATTTTCCAGAAATTAAAGACAACAAAAGCAGTGAAGTGGTCAGAGTATATATTGATGGGAGATCGCAGTAGCTCTTCTGATTTCGATTTCAGTTGGAAATTTAAGTATAGATCTAGAAACTTGAGAGTAAGCATTTAATGAAGATTTATTCCAGTTTATCACATCCGTGCTTACAATACCTTTCATGGGTATTTTGCTTGATACATCAGTAGATAGGTAATTATTTGCCCTGTGTTCAAGATATACTTGAGATTCAGAAAGCTTAAATAACTTTGGCTAATAAACCTTGGAACGTAGATGAAAAATTAGGTTTTCTGATGCCTTTTTCTTTCTAGGTCCATGCTAATCAAAAACTCACACTTTTGTGTGTCTGTGGCTTGAATGTTTTCTTTGGTTACTTGTCTACTAAGTGCTGTAGGTCAGGGAAGCTAGTAGGCTGTAGATACAGAATAAACAGCCTGCCAATGAGGTCTGATAGAGCACACTTACATCATGGCCTTTCTTAGCTCCGTGTTCTGAAGAAAGGACAAAAAAAAAAAAGTAAAAATCTCAGAATATAAATAGTTGATTTATCTGAGTTTTCCATTACAAATCAGTGGCTCTTTAAAGATTCTTTTCTCATCTAAGGTTGACACGGGACTGAGAATGTTTTCCAGATCTTTATGGAATACAACAGAAAAAGAAAATTATTTTCATATAGTCCAAGATAGCTTTAAATTCATTTTTAAATGCCATATTCCCAGCACTAGATCAGACCTCTTGAAAAATCATGATTCCTTTAACAGTTTTCAAACTACATCACTTTTCATATTTCTTCCAATTCTGCTTTCTGGTTTTTCTTAGAAGTACGGTGATACTGAGCCAGTCACTTAACCTTTCTATTCTCTTTGAATTTTTGTCCCTTCAGCTCTTGGAACCAACTTTGTTCAATCTCCTTACTCTGTAGCTGAGTCCCAGTGCAGTTAACTGAAGTGCCCATGGTCATACCCTGAACCAGCTCCAGAACTCAGATCTCTTGCCTACAGCTCTGTTGCTATTTTCCACAGCAACACTGCATGTTCATAGGCCAACCCATTTCTTCCAGCTCTAGAAAGATGTGAATCTTGAAAAATAGAAATGCACCTTTCATAGCACCCTCATTCTTCCACAAAATTTTCTTAACTTTCTCCACCTCTTCCTCACCCATTAATCTCTGTGAGCATTTTTAGGCCTCCTCTAGACACACCCAACATAATGAAGAACTCAGAGGTTAACAAGAGATTCACAGGTCAAGAGTTTCCATCTGCAGATCACAACATGACATCTTTCCTTTCTCTTTTATCTAAGGACCTGTGAGTAGAATAAATAGATGTGTGTCACAGAGAAAACATTGCAACTGATAATGTCTCTGGGGTGTACTAGACCTTGTAGCCATTTTACTCCTTTCCCAGAATTTCTGGTGTACTTAGTTTAGACTCAATTTAACAGGGGAAAATTTGACTCCTTGCCTCCAGACATATAAGTTAGGTGTGACACATTTATACTTTCTTTTTTTTTTTAACATTTTTTATTGTTGTTCAAGTACAGTTGTCTCCATTTTCCCCCACCACTCCTCCCACCCCAGCCATCCCCACTTCCCACCCTTGATCCTACCCCCCTTTGGTTTTGTCCATGACACATTATACCTTCTCTATTAGGGGAAAAGAAGGAAACCAGGAGAGCTCCAATTATCTGTCAGATAATATGATTCATAATTTCTCTTCTTTATATCTTTTTTTAAATTCAGACACATGGAGTTGGTATTATTATCCTTATTTTACAGATGAAATACTGAGGTATTGAGAAACTCACAACTTAGAGTGGTAGATATACCAGTTCATGACTAAGTACAAAATACCAGTTCATGACTAAGTACAAAATACCAGGAGATACTATAAAAAATGTGCAGTGTACAAAGTGTTTTGGGAACATTTGAAATGAAATGACTAACTTTGCCAAAGGGATTAGTGTAAGCACCTCAGGGATAAGTTGGTCCTTGGAGGATAAGAAAAAGTGCAGGTAGATGGCAAACACAATGTGTGGTGAATGTGAAATTGTCCCGGTGGCTGAAGCACACAGGTGTTCATCGGTGAAGGATGAGTACAGAAAAGTACACCATGGGTGTGGTTAAAACTGTCATCACACAGTTGTTTAAACTAGTGAAGATGAAACAACCAAGTAGCCAGTAATGGAAAATAATTACATAAATTATGGACTATCTCTATGCTAGCCAATTAAGCAGCAAGTAAGAGTCAAGTATTCAAAGAATATTTCATTATTATAGGGCAATATTCTCAATATATAATAAGTTAAAAACTACAAAAATTAAGCTAATTTATTCAGTCATATTGCTTTCACATTTTGAGGCCTTTTTCAGAGGAGAGAAATTGACAAGTGAGATAAAGCCTTGCAGGTTGTCAGCAAGGCAGTGGAGGGCTGCCTTGGCAGTAGCTGTTAACTGTTTATGGAGTGTGAGAAGAAGACCGAGGAAATTTGAATGTGGACTCTATATTAGATGACCGTAAGAAGTTGTTAATTTTGTTAGACGTGTTAATGGCATTGTATTTATGTTAGAGAATGTCCTTTTTATTTTTCTAGATATATAAAGAAATGTCTAACTGCAAAATGACATGATATCTTGAGATTTACTTTTAAAAATTCCAGAAAAAATAAAGGCAGGGGGTGGAAGAGAATTAAGTAATAAGGATTGTTGAAGATGGGTGATGGGCACATGAGCTTTGTTACATTATTTTTTTCTACTTTCTGTATAGTTAGAAATGGTGATAGTAAAAGATTTTAAATGAAAGTACTAGGGGCAAAATATTGGATATGTAAACATTAAAAGAAGTAGTTCTGTTTAAAAGGGGAGGGGGAAGCAGTGCAAGGCAGAAAAGAAGAAGGAGGCCACCAGTGCTCCAGCGTCCAGCAGAGACAGAAGCAGAAGACTGAGCTGTGTCCCAGGAGCCAAGAAGGAAAATGATTACAAGGAGCAGAAAGCTGCTTTGACCTCATTTTAACACCATTGCCACTAAGAACAGCTTTGGAACTCCACTTTTGGCGTTTTCTGTTTTGGAATATCCTTCAGCATGGCAAAATCTGGCCCATTGAAGGTGAATTTGACTTCCGACAACAGGGAAAAGTTCCTTGGAACCAAGTCTAGTGAATCAAGAGTTTAGGTCAGCTAATACTAGTTTTGGTCAAAGAATCAATTGTGACCTTAAAATAATGAGATTGGCTTTTGTATGTGTCCTTGAAGGGGTTTTGAAGACATTTCCAAAATCTGTCCACCAGAACACATTTTCTAAATAAGTTTCATAAGAGAAAACTTTTGACAAAATGACACATTTGGATTTATAACTTAGGGCTTTTTGTTTTGTTTTTAATATTTCGTTTACATTAGTTACATGTCAAAATCCTTGTATCCTGAAGCTTCTGATTGTTTTCTAGAATCGTAGTGTGAGCAGAAAAAGTAGGAAACAGCATGGTGTACGGCAGAGTTGGAAGAGGGCAGGCTCCAGAGCTGGCCAGGCCGAGGTATAGCCCTGCCTCCATCTCTATGTGCTGTCCAATTTGGGGCAAGTAACTGCATTTCCTCAAGACTCAATGTCTTTCAGGGTTTTTGGGAGGCTTCGGGATCTTATGTATGAATGCTATGCTCAGTGCCTGGCAAGTGACAGGAACACGTAATTCATCTTGTTGAGATATCATGATACAATTTTATCTCTCAGTTCATCAGACATGCCATCCCTCTTGGGGCATCAAATGAGATAAGGAAATAACTAATGAATGTTGCCTTTTAGCATCATGAGGAGAGTATATTACTCAGCCTTACATCGCTGAAGGGGGAGCTCTTTTAGTCAGTGCTAAACCTGTATTTTCACAGAGTTATTTTGTGCCTTGCCAAGATGGAGATTAGCAAGCTGAAGACACTGGAATTTTGTCAGCAATTGGTGCCTGTTGTTTAGCAGAGAGGTGATAGGGAACTATGATTCTGCCAGTTTGGAGGAATTTAACATGAAGTGACTGATCTCTTGGTCCAAACTGACCCTGTTCTGAACAAGATGACTAAGTCTGGTTGTTCAAATGGGTTTACTCACACAGGGTCTGGCTGGTGGGCCCCTCCCACCAACCAACACTTTTAAAATCTTCTCTAACATAACAGTGGCACACAACTTGCTGTCTTCCTGGCCAGACACTGTGTGTGCTAAGGCCCATTAGATGCACTTTTCCTTTTGTTACTGAAAACAGCTTTATCAGGCTAATACTATTAATTTGCACTTCATGGAAAATCGATAGGCCATCTGGCCTAAGCCACAGAACTGGTAAGTGACAGAGCAGGAATTCCAGCTGGCTCTACAGCCCACCCAGACTTCACAAGCCTACATTCTGTTGTCTGAGTTCTTCTCATTAGGAATAATGATTTGTTTAAAGATGGGAGAAACATATTCTCGACACTCAAGGTACAGCTTTGACTACATCAGAAAAGTTGAAAAAGCCAATGTCCTTTCACTGAAGACCTGCATTATGAAATGGTAAGAGAAGAGAACATAGAGAGCACCAGGGAGAAAGAAAATATGTAGGCTTGATCAAATCTCAAATTAGGGCACAGTGTGAATTAAGGTCATGCTCTTTCACGGCTCCCCACTGTTCAACTCGTTCTAGGTGGTAGGGAGGAGGTTATTATAAACCAGGAGGTCTGTTTAAATAAAAAAAAGCATCAAGGAGCATCATAAAGCATCAAGAAAACCACAGGCAGCGGGGTGAACACTTGTCCTAGGTAGTGTGTCTCTGGTTAGATCCTATGAGTTTGGGTCAAACCGTATCACAGTTCTTCAAACTGATACCAGGGCTCTCTCTATAGCCTCCTCCAAGGTGGGTGTACCAAATCCTATCCAAAGCCCTTAGCCCCATTGAGCTCTATGAAGAAGTGCATTTCCAGTGCTTTTTCATTAGGGGAGACCCCTTCCAATTCCTGTTGAGATCTGTACCTCCAGAGACCATGGAACTGGCATCAATTGAGCTAGGGTGTTCTACCCACTGTGTGTGGTTCCACATAGCCCTTTGTTAGAAAGCGCCCAAGGCAGCCAAGAGTGCATGTTGACCAAGGAGGGCAGTGACTGCTGCTAGGAGCTGTAAGTAAATAAATGGATGTCAGAAGCTTACAATTAAGGGGGTTGGGGGAAGGGAACAAAGAATCATTACCCTCCCTTGATCATGTTGCTTTGGATGTTTTGTTAATGATTGTGAAGCATTTACACACAGACTAAACTAAGCTCTTTGTGTTCTTTGCAAGGTAGAGAGCTTGCCAAGTCAATTTTAGCATGCAAAGCTCAGAAAATTATTCTTTTGGCATTTAGGGGCCACCCTTGTTTTTGCTGAGGTTGGGAACGGGCAGCCTGTTGACACAGGAAGGTTTTATAAGGGAAAAACAAGGGCAACTTTACCCCTTACTTTATAGGGGGGAAAGAAAAAGTCAGAGTTCCCATGTCCCTGCCTCTCATGCTAAACCTCTGTCACAGAGCCAACAGAAGAGAGCCTCCGGCGCAGAAACGCCTCACACACTTTGGTGCCCGCAGCGTGCCACTACTTCGTGGATGTTTTCATTTCCTCTGTCTAGCACCTCACCGTGAAATTGTGTATTTCTTTCATGAGTGTGTGCATGCAGATGGTTGATAGCTGTATTTATATTGATAACCATTGGAGAGAGAACATTCTTGAGAGTATGGCCTTGGCCCATTACATAATACATGCTTTGCAGCAGTTGTTTTCAACCTGTGAACGGGAACACCTAGGAACTTTCATACTTGTCAGTGGGCCTTCCCATCCATATTCCAAAAGCAGTATAAAAACCTGCCCTTGCCGGCTTGGCTTAGTAGGCTGAACATAATCCCACAAAGCCAAAGATCACTGGTTTGATTCCCAGTCAGGACACATGCCTGGGTCACGGGTCTTGTCCCTGGTTGGGGGACATGCGAGAGGCAACCAGAGGATGTTTCTCTCACAATGTTCCTCTCTCTCGCTTTTTCCCTCCCTTCCCCTCTCTCTAAAATACATAAAATCTTTTTTTTAGTAAACTAAGGATGTAAGATGTCTCTAGAATAGTTATGGATACCATTGTGATTGATACCATGCAAGGTATTTACATGATTTCTGAATTTGTTTTAGGCTCTTGTGGTTATATCTTTTTTCATTCCATGGATAGGAAAATTTACAACTACCATCAGTGGGGAATTAGGAAACTTTTTGTTATGGAAAAGGAGTTCTCATCCTGGAAAGGATGGGTAAACAGTGTCTAAAGGTCTTTGTTGTAGCTAAACACAAGACTCCTGTTCCCTTATTATTGAACCTTTCAGTGCTGTTTCCTGATCCACATGGTTTCATGTCTGAGTCAGAATTCCCTAACGGTTGCAGTCGCAGCTGAGGAGTGGGCTGAAGACATTTGGCCTTGCAAACTGTTGATCTTAAAAACTAAAGGATGCATTTTTTTTTTATTAGTGTCATAAAGGACCTCATGTATCTACCCTACTCTTTTCAGTGCAAGTTAACGTACACACCCTAATTACTTTCAGGTGAAAAATGAGTGCAGTTTTACTTGGTTGTGCCTACATGTTGAGGTCTGGATCCAGAATATTCTTATTTTCAGCCCGTAGTGGAGTCCACTTCTTCCAGCACATTGGCTATAATTTTTAAAATAGAAGTCTGCTGGCTGTATAACATAAAACCCCAAACTGACTGTCCGCATCAGAGGGGTGCGAGCAAGGTCATTGCACAGGTGCTATCACTTGCCTGACTTCTGCCATGTTATGTCATTATTGTAAGTGATAACAAATGATAACTTTTTAAAATAAAACATTTCCCTTTTTGTTATTATTGTGTTGTTTTCTTTTCCCTTTCCTGTCAACATTTCCATTTTTTAAAAAAATTCCTAATTAAAAAGTAATGTGTTAAGCACTAAAAAATGGGGAAGCAAGCATAAAGAATAAAAAAAATTATCTTTAATCCAACCATACTGAGATTTCTACTCTTTATCTCTTTTGTATAATTTCTTCCAGGCTTCTCTTCTGCGTCTATTATAATGTGCATGCTGTTTGGGGAACATTATCTATTGTCATTATTCTTCCATACCACAATTTTTCAATGGTTGCATAATGTTTCATTGTATAATGTTATAACCATTATTAATATAATTATTTTCCTATTTCTGGATGTTTAGTTTACCATCCTCTTTTGTGTTCTTTCTTTACCCCTCCCTTCATTTTCACCTTAGAGGCCTGTACCCTGTGGATTCAGAAGGGATCCAGACCTAACAAGGAAACTTGACCACTTATCTGGGCTTTATGAAAATAGCTGGAGTCTGTGAGAATGTCTTGGCTCAGAAAAATACCTATTTGTTGTTTCAAAGACATGATTTTGGCCTTTGCATGATTTAATCATAAGTCATAATCATTATTCTACCTCCCTTCTAAATTCTTTCCCCTTTACCAAATTAAAAATAAGAAATATTTTGAATACTTTTAAAAAGTCAAAAAATATAAATATAGCTACAATCACTAGATACTGTTAGACCACTGTAGCACCTTTTTTAGGCCCTGAAAGTTGAGAATTTGGAAATGAAATAAGAATTGGAATATGTATCCAAGTAATTCATCTTTAACAGTGGAAGGATGTTTATTTTCACAAATGTTTTCCTTTTGTGGAAGAGGCTGCTATTATATTTACAGATTACTTCATTATGTAGACTTGAATTAAAAAAGATGAGAATCAGACTTGGGGAGTATATTTTTAAAAAAGTAAAAGCAAAGCTGTATCGACATTGCTGGTGGTAAGATAAATACTTTTAAAGCAACAACATTGTTTCTTATCTCTAGAATGAGTGTGTCACTATTATAATAGTCCTTTGTTACAAAAAGACAGTACTTTGTGTATAAAACATGGTTACTAAGCAACGCACCAAATATTAAATTGTTATGTGACTTAGGACGTGCAGAAAAGGACTAAATTGGCTTAGAAAAGAGTCTCAGCATCGTAAAACATCATCAGACTTGGAAGAGCTTGGAGATGGGTTTGCCCAGCTCCTTCCAGGAGAGCAGGGGGTGGGGGGTGGGGAGTACCCTCTCTGTAAGTGCGAATTTTTAATAACTGCATGCTCTTAAAAACATAGCCAATTCTTTCAAGATGAGTGCAGAATTCTTTACCCCACAACACTGTTATTAGTTGAATGCTACCTGATAATATAGATTATGGTGAGTAAACTTCAAAGAATTAGAAGAAAGATTTTCTAAATGTGAAAGCAGGGAAAAGTTACCTCCAGCTGAGCAAATGACCAGACTGATTTATCATTAAGGGTATAACGTAAGAAAATTTTGTCATTGTAAGCTCCTGATTCTAAAAATGTTGAGGCTAGCCTTGACTGGTGTGACTCAGTAGGTTGGGTGTCGTCCCTCAAACCAAAATGTCGCCAGTTCAATTCCTGGTCAGGGCACATGCCTGGGTTGGGGGCATGTGAGAGGTAACCAATCTATGTTTCTCTTGCACATGGATGTTTCTTGCCCTCTCTATCTCCTTCTCTTCCCCCTCTCTAAAAATAAAAAATATATATTTAATAAAGGAATACATAATGTCGAAGCTGGGCCTATGACAAAACCTTAGTCTGTTTCCCTGCATTCTATTTTGATGTATCAGTACTATTCAGTTTGTTTGTTTTTAATAAATGACTTTAAATAAAACCTCCCCTAATTGGCAACTCTCTTCTTGCTTAAATATTTAAAATGGTTTAGATTTTTGTCTTTCCACTTTATCTAAATGCTCAGTTGTATAGCGAGGTTTGATATTCATTTGGGGAAGCCAGGACTCAGTGTCTGCCTGTGCTTCCATCTATAATAGCACCTCAACAAGGCCACTTTCCTCTCAGTGCCTTTCATCAGTTGAAAGAAGGAAAAACAAATAATCCAACTGCAACCTTGGGCTCCTTCTCAGAACACTAACCTGGCTACATTTCAAAGGACTTAGTGTTTTCCTAAAAGGTATAAAGAAAGATATAGTGTTCAAGTTAGCATTTCCTAATCAAAAAGGTATAACACACTTAGATGATTAGAGTTGCACAATAAAACATTTCTAGTGGTTTTTTAAAGCCCTCTATGTCTAAAGTATAATTTTTATTTTTTAGTTATGTGTTTTGAGAATTAGTAAGGCTGATTTCATATGTAAACATAATTATTTCCTTTGATTTTGCCAATCTTCACATTAAAGCCAGTCACAGTGCTTCCCAAGGACATCCTTAGCAGCCAGGTACGCAGCACACGCACACGTGTCTGGAAGAGTGGGAGGTGTCAGGCTGAGGTGTGTCATTTTTTAACTTAGAAATATTCTCAAACGTATCATTAAATATTATCCAAAATGACCTTCAATTCCATAATCAAAAGTACATCTCCACCTTTGACTTTATGTATTTTGCTACCTGCTTAGGAGAGTTGGAGACAAAGTCATTTTAAGGTATTAGTCATTGTGAGTCATTAGGTTAGAGAACAAAAGCCGGTAAATTTTACTATAAGCACTATAATCTAACCAGGATCCACCTAGTATAATTGCAGATAAGATTTTTCCACCTTTACTTCCTTTTCTGCATCTTCTATAGCTACTTGCTCCAGGCTGTATACATCAGAAAAGGGAAGAAACAATGATTAGATCTCCTATTAGATGTTGGAAACGTTTTATGATATTCTACTTAATCCTTTTAACAATCCTGTGATGGACACCCGATTATACTCAATTTTACAAATGGGGAAACCAGAACTCAGAAAACCTAGGTAACTTGCCTAAGCTCACATAGTTACGAAGTGGCTAAGCTAGATCCACGTGTCCTGTTCCTGGGGTCTTCTCCTTTTCTATGTTACCTCCTATTTTCTGTATTTCCCCCTCCCATGCCTTTCCTTGTCTTTTAGCTGCAAGATACTTTGCATCAAATAGTGTAACTGAAATTTAAAATTTTGCTGTTCCCAGCAGGAAGCAGCTCATGGCTGTGTGAATATTCCTACCCACTCACCTTCTCAGACAGAAAGAGGAATGTTTATACATGTTTAATATATTAATGAAAAGCTACTTAGTAACTTCTTTTTGTTTTTTTTTGTTTTTCAATTTACTTTTCTCAGTTCTTACAGATTCAGTGATATATAACATTGTATTAATTTAAAACATGCAAGTAAATTCATTATTATCTTGTTTTCTTTGTTTTTTGCTCACTGAATATGATGAAGACTTACATGAATTTTTTAAATAGAGCTTGATTTTGGTTAGGGTTTTTAAAAGAAAGGAGAGGAGAGGAATGGAAAGGAGAGGGGAGGGGAGAGGAGGAGAAAAACACTAACTGATCATGAAGACAGTAGTTGGTCACAGGAAAAGACTGTCATTCAGAGATTACTAGGTTTAAGTCTGCCTTTAGAGTGGGGGTCCCCAACCTCAGGGCCACTGACTGCTAATGTCCGTTGCCTATCAGGAACAGGGCCGCACAGCAGGAGGTGAGTGGCAGGGAGCAGGAGCAAAGCTTCTTCTGTGCTTGCAGCCACTCCCCATTGTTCACATTACCGCCTGAGCTCTGCCTCCTGTCAGATCAGTGGCCTCATTAGATTCTGTGAACTGGACACGCGAGGGATCTGAGGTGGAGCTGAGGCTGTGATGCTAGCACTGGGGAGGGGCTGCAAATGCAGATTCTCAGCAGAGAGGTTCCACTGCACTGAGACCATAAAAAAGCAGTTGCTTGCAGATTCTAATCAAAACCTTTTCAGTGAGTGGTAAGTGACAATTAAGCTGCATCTGATGGCAGGCTATAAAGCCACTCCCCAACTCCCAGCCCCCTCATCCATGGAAAAATTGCCTTCCACAAAACCAGTTCCCGGTGCCAAAAAGATTGGGGATCACTGCGTTAGAGTAACTCAAAACTTGTTTCTAGAACTTCCCAGACCCTGCTTAATCTGGCCCATAATTTCACCTCATACCCTTTCCTTCCCTCCTCTTTCTGCTCCACATGTGCTGGCCCTCTTTTCCTAGCTTACACTCACGTTTCTCCCTCTCATCCCCAGGCCCTTGCCCATGTTGTGCTCTCAGTTTGGGCTGCTTTCCTCTGTTCCTCACAAGGTTCACTCCTCCCACTCAGCCTCAGCCCTGAGCGCTAGTGATACTGCCTTGAGAATTCCTTCCTGACTTTTTTGACTATGTCATAACCTCATTATACATTCTAGTGGTGCCATGACCTCTCTCTTAAACCAATTATAGTAGCAATTTAATATATACATACACACACAGATATGTATAGATATATACCAACACACATATCTGTATTACCTAAAGAATTTCCACCTCCCCAGTGGACTATTAGTTCCATGAGTGCAGATATATTTTTTGCTCACCATTATGTCCCTGGTACTTTGCACACAGTATGCACTCAGTCTATTGAATGAGTGAATAAATGAGTTTATCTCATCATCAAATGACCAGATTTTGTCTTAGTCCAGTCTTCCTGGCAAAAATTCGCATGGACTAAACCTAACCCAGCTTGTGTATTTACAGAGCTGTTGGGTAGCAGATAAAGGTGGGACAAAGCAGTGAGGCAAGTGCTTGTGCAGCACTGCTTCTGCCTGACCACTTCCTGCACCAGCATGTCCAGCTTGGCTGCAGGACATCTCTTTGATAATGACATTCTAGTGACCAATTGGTCCAATAGGAACCCGTAGATCAGGGGCCAGCAAATTGTTTCTGTAAAGTTCCAAATAGTAAATATGTTAAGCTCTGGAAGCCGTGTATGTTTTGTCACAACTATTTAGTTTTGTCTCGCCAGAAAGCAGCCATAGAACACTGCACAAATGAATGGCCATGGCTGTGTGCCAATGCAACTTTATTTACCAAAACAGCCATATTTTGCTGAGCCCTGTCTTACATGCGGTTTTGAAGCCATTGTGAGGGAATTTAGGACAAAGTCAATCTAAAGAAAAGAGTGATTCTCCACCCCTTTAGATGAAATTTGTTCACAAAGGTATTATCCCAGTGGAGTGTGTGTAACTGTGTGTAAGACCTAGGGCCAACTTCAAAGCTGTTAAATACAAGATAAAAATGTGGCACAGGCACCACCAGAAGCTATGAGAGCCACGGCACTACGTACACCACAGTCTCCTGGGGATGTGACTTCTTCACTGATTTAATAAGGGGAGGAAGGGACAGTTGTCATTGGAGATCTGATATAGTCTCTGATCACAAAATCTGTGTCCCTATATCTAACTAGGGCAATTTCAGTGGAATTGTTTTTAGCTTTAGCTAGATGTCTGAAGTATTTGTAATGAGCAAATTGTAGTTTTGCACCATAGTATTCAAACATTTTCCTCACCTGTTCTTCAGCAGTCATTTTTCTCTGTTCAAATCCCCCCAACCCCACAAAAAAAAAGAATTTTCTGACTGATCCTACTCCAGCCCAGAAATTCCCAACTCTTAGAACCCATGTAAAAGAATTCAGGATCTGTGTTAAGTTCATTCATGGTTGGTTTAGTCATTGTGGAAGAGAAGCCATGTGGAACAGATCATTTATATTCTCAGATTATTGACCTTTCCATTCTAGAAAACACTGTGCTACAGTTCTTGTAGAAATACACAGCTTTTAAACATATATACATGCATAGAGAGAGCTGTAGAGGAAGCACAGATTTCCTTTTCTCACCCCAGATTTTCTTTTATTTTTATTGTTAACACTATTATAGGTGTCCCTATTTTTCCCTTCTTTGCCCACCTCCACCCAGCCCCCACCCTTCCTTCCCTCTGACCATCACCCAGATCGTCTTATAATGTCTATATTTACTACTTTGAGTGAAGAAGGAAGAAAACAAACCTTTAGTTTCTTGAATTGAATTGTTCATTAATTAAGTTGCTCATTCCTAAGGGGATATTTAAGAAATTTTTTCTCATGTATTTCATTTGAATCGGTTGAGGTGGTTGAGGATGTTAATCTATATTTTGAAATGTTTTTCTGCTGCATGGTGACAAAGTCAACACTGTAGAAGTGTATCCCTAAAATGGACAATAGAATTGTAGATATGTTTGGAAAGAATACACAGTAACATTTTATTGAGTTTGTTTTTGTTACTGAACCACGTTGTCCGTGAAGGTGAATTTTCCAACAACAATTTTCCCTATGAAGCACCAGAACTCTTTTTAAAAAATAAGGTTTAATGTTTGGATATTTTTAAAGGTAAATTCATATTTCCTTGCTTAAAGTTTGGTGTTATTTCTATGAACAACATTTGGAGTATTAAATAATAATATCTTATTATATTTTGTTTTCTTCCTCCTTTGTGTCAAATTATAGCCAACTATTTATTTGCTCTTCATCTGCCCTTACCTTCTACCTTATTTATAATTTTTGCTTTGAGATCTTCCATGGGGTGAGAGAGCAGGTAACCTACAAGGTTCTAAGGTGTGAAAAAATGTTTTTGCTGCAGAGATTTTGAGAGTTATTTGAGGTACAAATGCCTTTACATCCTTTTATCTAGATCAGAGTTGTATGAAAATTATGTCCCAGTCACCTATCTCTATTTCATGATACAATGGAACATTTTGTCTTTTAACAGAGTCCTAAATCTTTACATTTAAAAAGAAAATCAAATCCAACCAGTCTCTTCTAGGGTGACTTTATTAGTATCTTTGTAAGACCTGTCCCCATTGTTCTGCATATAGGAAGATGCTATAAATATCTTTGGAGCACTTCTTACTCATCATTACTGCTGGAAGGTGCTTTTCCTAGATATGAAATCACAGAGATAGCCTTCCTAGGAATTCAGTTGACGTTGATAGAGAACTGCCTCAAGCAATCAACAGGAGCAGTTGGCTAGCTTGTTCATTTATACCCTTTTATGGGAACTCCTTTCTTCTCCTAAATGCCCAGATAGTCTGCCCATGCTGAAATCAGAAGGCAACAAGGCACATCTGCCAGGCTGACCTGATCTGTAGTTAACCAGTGCCTCCTTTTCCACATAGTAGGTCTCTTAAACCTACCCTGCAAACTTCTAAGAAGTGACGTTCCTTATTTTTGTTGTTCTCTTAAGAGAGTTACCACGTGATCCTCAAAGAAGGAAAGGAGATAGCGCCTTGGTTTGTAGCAGCCTTAGTCTTTCTAAGGAATCCTCTCGGTTAATCCTTTAGTAACTCTGTGAGGTGTAGGTATTGGTCTTCATATTTTATAAGTGAGGAAATTGAGGGTCAGAGAGGTGAAGTACATGCCCAGTGTCACAGCTAACAAGAAGCAGAGCTGGGCTTTGAGCCCAGGTCATTTGATTCCACAACCCAGGTTCTTTCTAGTACCTACTGTACCTCCAAAAAGGAAAAGCAGATTTATGGCAGGTGAGCTTTGGGCCAGTATCTCACATAATCTTCCCATACCTTGTGAGGTACGTATTGTAATTGTTCCCAGTTTATACAACGTATGTGAGACTAGGTAACCTAATGATAGTCACACATCAGTAAATGTTAAAATCAGAATAGGAACTTAACCTCTACTTGGCTCTCAGCTTTTCTAAGCCTCCATTTGCTCATTGTAAAATAATAATGATGTCACCAATCTCTTAGGATTATTGTTAAGTCCAAAAAGAGATAATCCTTGTAAAGTGCTTAGCACAACGCCTGGCACATAATAAGCCCTTGATAAATATTAACTATAGCTAGTATAGAACAGAAAAGGCAAAGTTGTTTTGAATAGAAAAATCCTGCTCTTCCACTGTCTATTTCACTGTTATAAAGATTCTGTTACATTAATAGTGAAAATGAAAGGGTGTCTCCTCTCACTTAAAAAGTTAAATCAAGTGATGGGTTATATGCCCTCCATCACCTAAATGATTACACAAGTGATTTCAATGTCCCTTCCAACTCTGTGACTGTACTTTCTAGTGATGAAGTGTTTTTCCTATTAAAAAATCTTAGTACAGAGGACAGAACAGAGCCCATTAGCAGAGCTTAGTGCAGACTTTGGTTTACAGAGTTGTAAATGGCAAGGAGTATGCAGAGTGAGGCCTTTGAAATATTTGTTTCTCATGGAAAGATAAGATATCTACAGCATTTTTAAGATGGAACAAAGTCCAGATAATTTGATTTTTTTTTAAGCAAAGGTATTTAAGGAAATATTTGTTTTGTGCTTGGTGCTACGAGTAATAATTAAACCAGAATTTAGTGGCCCAAGTTGAATCAGGAAACTAGTTCCCCAGAATATTTCCCACCAATGCTTGAGGACTCTAACAAGATGTATGCCACAGCCAGACACTTTTTTGCCTGTGAAAAGATTGTGGAATTTTTTGTTTCCATCATATTCCTGTGGAACTCTGACTAACCTGTCAAACACAGTGGTGATCGTGAAAATTACATCCTCCAGCATTGATGGTCGAGATCCCTCAGTACTGTTGTGTACAATTACTTGAGTTCACATGGATTGTGGTTAAATACCTTTCTCATTAGTGCATCCTAAAGGGTAATGGGATGAATATCCAATGGCCCATTCTCTATTCTCACAGTTTACTGATAGGACTATGTTAATAATTTAAGCAGCTCCTCCTCTAGGAAACTATAAACCTTCTCACCCCTGGATTAAATGCATCTTCTCTCTTCTCCCATGTGTCCTATGTAGGTCTCTAACGTAGAATTTGCTACCTGGCCTTATGGTCCTTTACTTGCCTGACATCCTGATGGAACCCAATCTTCACTGACCAACTGACTGACCTACTTGAAGAACATGTTTTTAAACTTCCAGCTTCAAATGGGCCCTTCCTGTCAGTAATAGTTTTCTT
This sequence comes from Anoura caudifer, assembly GCA_004027475.1. Lineage (NCBI taxonomy): Eukaryota > Metazoa > Chordata > Mammalia > Chiroptera > Phyllostomidae > Anoura > Anoura caudifer. Next base: position 76,716 of record PVKU01001957.1, read on the forward strand.
CATTCCACATTGCTGGAATTCATTCCTTGCTGCTGGAATGAGACATTCTTTGTCTCATTCCTAAACCATGATTCTAAACCTTTTCCACTCGTCTTACTTCCTCTCTTACCACTCTTGCTCTTAACAGATAACCGTTCTTTCTCCCTCCCTTGCTCCACCCCCAAAATTCTCTCCATCTTCACACATTTTTTTCTCTTCCTATCTTAAAAGAATGTTCCTCTTGGTTTCCAAGTCTGTCCCCTCATCTGAGCTTTGTATCAGAGGCATCTCTGGAGTCTTGCCCCATCAGATACCTCCTTTTCCTTATATACCTATAGGGTTTTTTTCTCTTCTCACTGTCGATTTTTTTCTATAACTATATAACATGTCCAATTGTCTTTTTTTCTAATAAAATCCTCTCTCATGCATTCCTACCTTTAATTGCCAATTTCTCTCCCATCTTCATGTTGCCTGAACTCATTCTGTTAGTCTCTAACTTCCCACCCTCACACACACACTTGTAGTCCAGCTTCTGCCTTCACTAGTGGCTTCCTAATTTCCAAATCCACAAACCTCTTCTTAGTCTTCATATTTCTGCCTAGGCTTCTAGCTGAATGTAATAATGCTATCTTTTCTCCAGATAACCAGGCTAAGAAATCTTGGTGTTGTTTTCCACTCCCTTCTCCCTCCCTTAACATACTCCCTTCTGTAAGAATAAAAGTGCTTGGGTTTATATTTATAGGTTTACTTTTATGTGATACACAACAAAAGATACGTACAGTAGAGGAGCGACTGGAAAACATTCTTCAGAGTGTTCTGATTTGGCAGTGCACTTTTGGTACAAGCAAAAGGCCAAGCCAGTGAGAAAGCATGGAAAACAGTGAAAGTAGTGAATGAACCACATGCATTATATGCATAGCAGACTATTCTTAAAAGTTCCAATTTCCACATATTCTAAGCACTAACAGAAAGTATCTAGTTGAAGAAAGGCCAGCCCCACTAAGGCCTGGAGCCAGAATGTTCTGGTTTTTCACAAATACTTATGACATTTTTAAAAAATACTAACACAAATTTTATGTATATACATATATACACAAGTTCCTCATTATGTTTTTATATGATAATATCAAAAGTCTTTTAAAAACAAAACAGTGCTTTTAGTCATGTCATGTATAATTGGAATTCCTTACCTTTGGGGCCTCCGGGAACGTCTGTAGAGCAGCTCAGCCCTCAGACTGGAGGTTAAGCTACTCTAGTAATTGGCATGCCTGTCACTCTTCCTTGTCCTTTTACAACATTGAGCCATCTGCCCGCTTGATCTCCTGTGCTCCTCTAATCTGTTTTTGTTGTTGTTTGTTTGTTTGTTTTAAGTAAAATGAAGAAGGTTTAATTCGAATTTAAGGGAATAGAAACAGAAGGGGGAAGTAATCAGCTACCCAGTATCTGTTTTTACTGCCCCCATATGCGCAAAGCCATGAAGGTACAGACCAGGGCTTGTCACTCAACCGTGAAGCTGTGTGTTACTGAGGCCCAGCAGGAAAGGTGTTTACATAGAACTTTGTCCTACCTTTTAAGTACTCACAGAGAAAGGGGACATTTGTGAACCAAGAAAGAACTATGCTATGTTATTTGTGCCACCAAAGGGTAGAGAGGTCCATGGGAGGAATTGGTCACAGGTGGTCCACAATTAGTAGACTAAGATAGCATTTCAGAAAATACTTGAAGTGAAGCTTGGTCTGAATCTCAGTGTTCATGCAGGGGAAGAAGATAGCTAGGGGCAGAGAGGGCATCGTGAGATACAGAGGCATGAGCCAGCAGAGCTTGTTCAGGGAACTGCAGAGCAGATCACTGGGCTAGAACTTGAGGTGGGGAGGCTTGTGATACGCTGGTGGAAGGGAGGAGAGACATGGGAGATGTCAGAATGAATTGGAGAGGGAGCCATATTGACACTTATCTAGCATCTTAAGTTATTTTTACTTTATGCTTAGGGCAGTGGAGAGACATCGGATATTTCTAAGCAAGTCTTTTTTTTATCTGTAAAGATGGGGATAATGAGGTCTGATGAGTAGTATCATAGTAAACACTCATGCCTTGATAAACATTTGCTCCTTTACTTTTTCCATCACATAAATTATTGAACTATGCTGCAAATCTAATAAAATTTTAAAAGCATGTTAAGATCTAATCATAATTTTTAAAAAATATTAGTGCATAAATGTTCAGGCCATTGCCATTTTCCCTACTTTAAACATTCTAGTTTATGTATAAATGTAAAAAAGATGAAGACAAATTGGGTTATTTAATTGTTGTCTGGTTCTAATTCATTTTATGTCTTGCATCAATTCTCTGGACCTCCTTGAGCTTTCGTTCTCCACGTGTAAAATTTCTTTTGCAAATTGAATTGAATTAGGAATCCATAGAACAAAATGCTACAGCCTATAAAGAGACTTTAGTGATATAAAAAACAAAATTAGTCATAATAAGCACACTTTATTTCTGACAGACTCCAAAGATAGAGCAATAGTGAGTCTCCAGTGAACTATCAAGTTAGCCCCCAGAGGGTATGGGATAATTGTGTAGAGAACAATTAAAGGAAAGAACTTTACTAAGATAATTTTTTTTGAATTACCTAATAATAAAATTATGAGCATGGTTCTCTGGCTGAGACTCCAAGCTCATTCATGTGGTTGGAATAAGACTCAGACCACCTCCCAGGAAGTGCAGGGAATGGCATTAAGGGAGCATGTCTGTCTCTCTTGCAAAAAGAAGTGTTAGGATGTTACCTGCTACTTTCTTTTACATTTTATCCTTTCCTGCCTTCCTCCTTCCTTCATACATTAATTGTCTACAGTGTGTACAGCACCATGCCTCTTACTATTTTACTGATGGATTCCTCCATAAGCCGGGCTAAGTTCAACATCGAAAAAATAGTGGTAGCTCAGCCAGCCGAGTACCAGAGAGGGCAGCAGTTCTTTTCTCTCTGAAAAGATGGAATCTTTGAGGGTTTCTGTGTGTTTTCCAGCTATTTTAGTCACCTTTGCACACATGGTTTTAGTTGTTCCTCTTAACAGTGCTATGAGGTAGGCTTTAGGATCCCCATTTTATACATGAGGACACTAAGGCTTGGAAAAGTGAAGCGCAGAAAGTTGATGACAATAATACTAATGTTAATCCGAAGGCTGTCCATCCCAGCACAGCCCTCTCTCCACAGCTGCTTCTCAGGTATGCAGCCCGGATATTTAAGATTTTGAATACTTGTTTGTACAACATTTCTGTTGAAGAATACAGGGTGGGGGGAAAGTAACTTAATAGTTATGAGTACACAAAAAATAGTATTTTCTTGTATTATTACTTATTAATTATTGTATTGTTTTCCATACAAACAACTGTAAACTTACATTTGTCCCACCCTGTATAAGAGCCCAGAGGGCTGCCTGAGGTTGCAGTGTGAAAATGAGATTACACTTACTCCCCATCTCCTGCAGGCCTTGCCCAAATCATTCTTAGGGCTCTGTCCTCTGCCCCTCCCTCTTTCAACCATTTGCCTACCTCCTGATCTGATTGTTACCTTGCCTTCTGGGGTAGGGGAGTTGGGGTACTAGGATGGTGGGGGGGGAGATCACTTTTGTGGTTATATTGTTCTTGCTGACTTTTGTATGATGTAGTAGTTTTTGTTACTCATTTTATGTTTACTTACTGTCTGAATCCATGTCAATGTGTGTGCCTTTGACTCTGAACCACCGTTTATATATTTCTGTGTTGTTAATATTTTTAATTGCTGTTTTTAAAGTAGATGTACTCTGCGTGTTTGGCAGACCAACAAAGTGGAATGTGAAAAAGGTCGATTTTGTTTAACCATATAAGGTGAAAAGTCCCTTTTTGTGTGGGTTCATGTGTGCACGTTACAGGTTTTATCAGCCTGATATTCATTAGTGTTTGTTGTAACATTTGCAGTGTGGCCCCTTGAGTCCCTCCGGATTATATGTGTAGTCCAAATGACGTAACTTTGGAAAATGCAATAAATTTAAAGTTGAAACCACTTCTAATGGGAAGTTTCTTGAAAGTTGTAAAGCTAAATTGCCTCCTCCAGGATGAAGGAGGTGGTGTGAGGGACGTCCCAGGAGGCCCAGATTCGCCTCTCACCAGCCTTGTCCCATATTGGAATGCTGGGTCTGTGCTTGGATTACTTTGTTTGTTTGTTTTACTTAAAATCCTCCAACTGTTTTTTAGCCCGACCTACTCCTTGGTGTGGCAGACTCATGGTGACATTAATACATGACCTATGATTTTCTCTTTTATGTATTCAGGGCAATTCTTATCCTACTATGCATACTCAGGTGCCCAGAAGTAGCATTTTATGAGTCACAGAATCTGACTTTGTAAGGAGACTAGGCATCACTCAGTTCGTTTTTGCCAACCCTTATGTGAACTCCTCCAGTTACATGTAGCTGAATACTGGCCAAAGTATCTTATGTTCTACATTTTGGAAAAGTCTTTGCTATATTGTTTTGGAATATGGCTCCCCAGAGCCTACCTACATTGTTGGTCCTGGTGTCTCTTTCTGAAGCTATATAGAATAAACAGTCTTCCATGATATTTGTAGATGTTTAAAAGCATTGACAATGACCTTGCCTTTCCCCCTTTTTAGGTGTCAAACATCTCCAAGTCTATCAAACTGTTTTCTTATGATACAGTGCATTTGTCCATCTGTAGAGTATAAATTATGTTAGACACAGCTAGAAACTAGGGAAGCAGAGGGAACAAAGTAGGCTGTGATCCTTGCCCTTTGAGAATTCTGGTCTAATTAATAAAAGAGTGGTAAGAGCTATAAACGCAGCACCAAATTCTTGGTGATTGGAGATTGAGGATCTCAAGGAAAGTTTTCTGGAGGATGTACCATGTAATGGAAGTCCAGAAGAATACAATGATTTGCCCAAAGGAGCAGGATAAGTGAGGAGAGAAAATTGTTCAGTGACAAAGGATGGCTTGCTGGAAAAGCTGAAGGTGAGACAGTGCATGAGGAGTTCAGAGAAGTGAGGATAGTTCAGTCCGAGTGAGGCGGTAAATGAGGAGGTGGTAGGTGGGGAGAAAGATGCAGCCGTGCTGGAACAGAAAGCAGGGCTGACAGGTGGTGGTAGGGTGGGAAGATGGGGTCAGACATAGGAAGACAGAGAATGACGGATAGATAGTCCTGATGAGGAAGCACATTTATTATTCTCTAAGTTACACAGTATCTCTGGGAAACATAACGGGTTCACTTTGAGGTTATATAGATTTGGAAATATTTTGCATATTCTGTTTCATTGTTAGAGAAAATGGTTTCAGTCATTAGGGTTAGACTAATATGGCTCATTCAGTAGCAAGACCACCTCTCTGTCAACAACATATTTGGAGACAACAGAAGGAAAGAGATAATACAGTTTTAATGTCCTTCTGATTGTGAGAAAATTTGGGTATGTTCTATACATAGGACAACAACAATAATAATAATAGCAAACATATGTCACTGTGGTCTCAGCCCTGTTATACTAACAAATTTAATGCCCACATTAACTCTATGAGGTAGGTATTATCCCCAGGTAGAGTTTAAATAACTTACTAGAGGTTAGAAAGCTAAATGGCAGAGCTAGTATTTGATTCTGGGCCCTAAGAACATGTGGAAAGAGATTTAAGTTTTAGATACAGGAAATGAACTGAGCCTGCAAAATTAATGACATCTTTATATGTGGCTCCTGATTGCTATTGATGGTCATGACAACACATTCACTGGAGTGGTTGTGACCAGCATAAATAAAGCAAGTATTCCCACATCAATGTTTCATACCTTACCCACAGGCGTTACTACATGGACGGAGCAGATCACTCTCCTGATGGCTTTCAGAAGTTGGCCTGGGGTTTGCTAGCAGTTTTGGCCGCCTACAATTTCGGTTGGTCTCCCTGCTTCCTGCCGCTGTCAGAGAGGGTTCAGCCTGCCTAGAGAGCATAAGGTAATTAGGGTAACAATGCACCAAAGAAGGTTTGGAATACCCTTTCTTTCCATGGAAACAGAATTGCCTAGCAGCTCTTCTAGGCCAGGCCAGTTAATGCTGGCAACCGTGATAAATATACAGTTGCCCCAGTTTCACACTTGTGCTTTTCCTCTAAGGTTAATTGCTTCTGTGTTGTGTGTGTACAGATGAGTGCTTCCTGGGGACAGAAGAGATGAAGATGAGTAAGAGAGAGGTTGCAGTGATGATCCTTGGAGCCTGTGTTGGATAGAAAAAGAAGTGAAAGTAGAAGTGGGCTGATTCATAAGGATCTCGCAGAGAAGTAAAGGGATTAGGGTCTCTCTGGATCCAAAAAGTGATGGGGGAACAATTGCTTGAAAGGATTAGAAAAAATAGCAAAGAATGTTGAGTGAGTGGTATATATGAACTTTTTTTTAGGAAAGGACTCTTAGCACTCCTTGCTTTAGTCAGTGTTAGCTGAACATACATCAGTTTGGTATGACCTAATTAAAATGTCTCATAATGAAATGTTACATAGGCCAGGCCAGAGCTCCTAGGTACAATCAAGGTGCAGCTTATCTCTTAGATCACATGACTTTATAATCTTTGAGCACATGTTTGAATATTTGAACATGATAACTATTCTGTTGTATGATTAATAAAAGTGGAGGTCATTAACTAGTTCTGTGATGCAAATTTACACTATAGATTTATATGTCCTGTAGGAAGTGCCATTGAGGTACCATAAGCAATGATAATTTTCAGTCCTCCAAACTCATTGCAACTCAGTTTGATTTTATATTTACTCATTATTGTTTCTCTTTGTTAATGATCTTGTCTGTAGCTGGATTACAGGTTCTTTGAGCATAGGGGCAGTGTCTGTGTCAACCCCAAGAGTGCCCTACAGCCAGTAGGCCAGTATGAGGCTGATGATGCTCACAGACGTAAGGGTCTCATGTTAGATGAGCCCTTAGAGAAAATCAAAGCCAATCATTTTGCTATCCCTAAGGCAGTTGAGGTCCTGACAGGTAGAGCATCAGCTCAGGATTCAGGGCTAAGTAGTGAGAAAGCCTGAGCCACGACCCAGATCTTATTCCCCCTTCTGCTTTTTGCACGCTCTAAAACCTACTCAGCTCAGTCAATCAAGTTTTTACAGTGGGTGGGTGTGTGTGTGTGTGTGTTCGTTCAAAAGAAAGTTAGTGTTCCTGAAACTAGTGCTTCATGGATGGTGTTTCCCAATATGGCTCACAGAGAAAATGCTGATGTTTGTTTAGGACATCAGGACAAATAGAGGGAAACTGAAGCAAGTTACAGGTTTTTTGTTTTGTGTTTTAACAAAGAAAGTTATTGTTTCCTTCTTATCTTCCTCTCTTCTTTATTTTCTTCACTTTCTTATTCTCTTTCCCCTTCTTTTCAACCTAAGACTTCATCCCTCCAGATACCTGTAATTTGGCAGGGGAGAGGGTATGTAAAGTTTGAGGACATAGAGCTAGCTATAATTCAGTCTAGCAGATTTCTACTTCCCTATAAATGATTGCTGCTATGCAGGGCTTATCAAAATAGTTTGGAGACTTAATTAGAATCATCCTAATAAATACAGTGCGTCGGACTCGAAAAACTATTGGGAAAGTAGGGTCTCTGTTATATGGGCCACCTGTATGAGACGTAACCAAAGAGAATGAATTCAGGGGAGCATGCTGTACTTGGACGACACAGCAATTCACTCAAACTGAATGAACTCAAGCTGGCAGAGACTGGAGCTGCCTGGATTAAGAGCCCCAGATAGAAGTTAGATGGAACCTGACTGAACTGCACTACCCCAGATGCTGCACAGATGGGGCAGTGGATAGCTCCTTGGTGACCATTGCATTCTCTTTTTGTTACCTTTTGAGAAGGAAAAATTGATAGAAGGGAAAGAGGAAGGGGGCACCAAAAAAGAAAGGATAAAGTTCTTAGACTCCCTTCACACTCTAAGAAAGACTTTTTGAAAAGCTTGTATTAGGTCTGGCAATGAATACAAGCACAAGACTCTTGGAGTATGTTCTTGGCTCTTATCACTGCCTCTGACTTTGAGCAAATCAGCTGACTTCTCTGCCTGTAAAATAATATTCCCTCTGACATTAATACTTACCTCATGAGGTTAACTAGAGGATAATGTTAGTAATAATGTCTTGTGTTTACATCAGTCCTTTCACAGAAAGCTCAAAGCATTTTATATACATTGAAAGTGAAGCTTCTTGTGAGAAATGAACATAAATACTCAAATTTTGGAAAATGAACTTAGACTCTGAGAGCCTAAATTTAACACACTGCAGGAGGACATATGGTACATAGTGATCCTGTGAGTCAAATGAATTTTTTATTCTACTAATAATCTCATCTCCCTTCTTGTTCTATTAATTGAGAGAATGCAGTGAGTCCACATACATACACAGGAGATCTCACATGTGCTATCTGAGTGGTCTCTCGTGACACATCTAGATCTTGAAGAACAGTCACAACATCTTTGATAACACTCTTTGGACCTTGGGAAATCTTAGCCCTGAGCGACACAACACCACTGAAGAACCAGATATAGAACAGCTAAATATGGGAGTATTTTCTCTGTTCATTTCAACTCAATTCAACCAATATGTCTTGAATGCCTACTGTGTACATGATTTTGAGGAGTGTAGAGATTGAAAGAAGCACAGTATGCTCCAAAAATTAAAGTGGCATTAGAGAGAGGAATGAGATTTACAAACAGGTATATATATGGCAGTACTAAGGAGAGTAAGAAAACTACCACTGGATTTGAAGTGTTTAAAGAGGGGAAAGATTACATCTAGCTGAGTAATCCCAAACATTCATTACCAAGCTACCTGCTGTTCTTGGAGAGACATGATCCCTGCCCTGGAGACTCCATGGGGAAGGTATGTGGGGATAGTTGGTTTTAGCACATCTGAGGCAACACAGTGATTAAGATGACTTGGCCCAGAATGGGAACTTAGAGAAAGCTTCTTGGAAAGCAAGACTTCTCCTAAAGTCTAAAAAAAAATGAAAAGGACATGGAAATGAATACCATGCTGAAAGATTATCATGTGCAAAGCTCCTCTCCCCCAGTGTTTAGTCTTCTTTCAGTAGAAAATGGCAAACTACATAGCTTGGCATCATTGCAGCCTAAAGTTCAGAGAGTAGTAGAAAGATACAAGGCTTGAGATAAACGGCCCTGTCTTGCTGTCTTGTTTATTGCTGAATATTATGAAGTATGAAGTATGGGTCATCAATAAGTATTTTTTGAAAAACTGAATGAATGATATGCTGGGTTTAAGTTCCTGTGGACTATCCAAGTAAATAAACATGGTGGGCATTGGGAGATATTTCGGGCTGGATATGTGAAGGGGACCAAAAAATAGAATTTATTTGTAAAAAAATTGTATATCTTTACATGTTTAAACTTCAATCACCTTCAAAGTACTCTCCATTTGATGCAATACACCTATCAAGACATTTTTCCACTGCTCAAAACAGTTTTTGGACTTGTCGATTTTGATGCCTTTTAGTGCTCCTACCATTTTTTGTTTCATCTCTTCCATATTGGCAAAAATATTTACCTTTGAGGATTTTTATCATCTGGGGAAACAAAAAAAGTCACTTGGGACAAGATTGATTGGGTGACTAGGGAGGGTGGGGCATGGGGGTCATGCCATTTTTTATCAAAAACTGCTGAACATGCAGTGCCTTGTGAGCAGGTGCACTCGTAAATCACCCATTTCACTTGTGAAATGAGCAAACACATTGAAAGCTTCTTCAAAAAATATTCACTGAAACTAAATACAGCCTCTCATGACAACGCCAGCTGGTACACTGATACTGATGGGTTCCTAGAACACTCACCTAATGGAAAGCCTGTGCTACAAGGGGCCTGCCCTCCAGAAGATAATTCTGGTTTTGGGGGGGTATCCCCTTGTACAGACTGTAAAATCACCTAATGTCAACAGTGTTTAAAATCAAGAGCAAATGAAATTGCATAAGTAGAGTATGTACAATGAGCAAAGTACCAAGGGTGAAGCCTTGAGACATACAAACATTTAAAGGTCAAACAAAAGAAGTCCCCCATGAGGGAGACTGGAAAGGAAAAGACAGAGAAGTAAGAAAAAATAGAAGAGAGATTTGGTATATGTCCATCAGGTAAGGCATTACAGGGTTTATTGGTGGGCTCATGAGAGACATTTTCAGTGCAATGGCCAGGCAAAAGTTTGACTGTGGTTTGTTGAAGAGTAAATGGGGCGGGTGAGGAAACTGAGAGAGAAGATGGGCATAGACCTCTATGTCAAGTCACTTAGCTCTAAAGAGAAGGAAGGGGATGGTTTCTAGGGACAACCCAAGTTCAAGAAGAAAAAATTACCTTAATGTGATAAAAGATTTAAATATGTTTCTGGGCTAATGGGAAGGAGCAAATAGGCAGTGAGAAGTTGAAGATTTTAGTAAATAAAGGGGATATTGATAGAACAAGGTCCTAGAAGAGATGAAAAAAGAATGGGTCCATGGGTGGAGAGCTGGGCCTTGAACCAGAGGAAGGATAGATACCTCATCCTCTGAACTGGAAGAAAGAGTACAAGGACAGGTTCAGAGATATCTAGAAAGGGGAGGGGGAGGATGCTGAGATAATGTATGTGTAATTGTCTCACTGAAGTAGATGATGTCATCTGCTGAGAAGGATGTGGCTTTGGTTAGGATCTTGAGCATGATGACAACTTTGAAGTATTGCTGAGTAAAATATGAGTAAGCTAAGCAAGGATGAGTAAAAGATTGAACAGAGTTGATTGCCTACTTGAGATTAAGGGCTGCAAAGCTATTGAAAGCTGGTTTTCTCCAACTATGCTCAACATCTGGGTCAAAAAAAATATAGAAACTAGTTTTTGAATTGATTCTCTATTGAGATTTTGTTAAACAAGTGAAGGAAAAAGACAGAAGTTCAATGTAGTTGAAGATATTGGTGGGAGAGCCATTTGGGCAACGAGCCCTGCTATTCTAGCTGTGTAAAGCAGTGAGGCTAGGAGAAGGGTCAAGAAACTATGGTTTTCCTGGGATTAAAGAGCAAAGTGGTGAGAGCAGAGGCAGGGGAAGACTGGGAGGATCACAGATTGAGGTCTTTAGCTATCAGCAGCCCACTTGCTGCTCAATACCAGGGTATGATGTTGATGTGCATGACTCTGGAGGTGAGGAAGGTGAGTAATTGGGTGGGCTGTCTAGATGGATAAGGAGGTCACCCAGGATGGTAAGAGGGCAGGGAATGTATTAAAGAATTAGCCAAGTGCCCTAGTGTTGTAAAGGAACCAGATTAGTAAGGGGACCTCAATGAGAAAAGACCATTGGGTTCTATGAACCTTAACAAATAAGAGTTGTTACATCAGAGGCATTAAAGAATAATGGTTTAGAAGCATCTGTGAGAAGAAATAATAACACTTTTTGGTGTGTGCTATTCAGTAGACATTGTTTTAAATGGTTGAATCATGTGAACTTGCTGATGTGTGATCATTTTGACCCATAGAAATGGTAATTTCAGATGATGTAGCCTCATACTTTGCATATGCTAACTCATTCATTCTTACAACTATCTTCCGAAGTGGATTACATTTAGCAGCTAAGGAAGCAGAAGCACAGGATTAATAAGTAACTGACCCAGGGCCACCTGCTAAGTAGTAGAGCCTGCTTTCAGACCTTGCAGTCTGGCTCCAAAGCCTGCAGTCTTTCTCTGAGAAGGGAATGCCCACCCTACCCATACTGCCAGCCTCATGATGTATGAGGTATGTGAGACTGAATTCCTCTCCAGTGTATGACAAACAGATAAATGCCATAAAGGAAATGAACGTGGTTCTCTCAGCATTCCTGAAGTCTCATAGCTCTGTGTATTATGTCCTCCTTCACTCCCAAACTTTGTATGGCAAAATATAGGCATATCTCATGATATTGTGAGCTTGGTTCCAGAGCACCACATTAAAGCTAGTATTGCAGTAAAGCAAGTTGTAATCTTTTTGCTGGTAGAGGGTCTTGCTTTCAGCTTGTAAAAAAACACATCCGTGAAGCACAATAAAAGGAGGTATGCCTCTACCTTTCTGTGCCTCCTTGCTCAGCTTAAACCTAGTGTGTTCCTAGTTTCCTTATGGAGTTTACCAGCAGAGGAGCAGGAAAGGGAATTCTCAACATTGCACATACACGGCTGTATGAGTTCAAGAAACAGCAAGGAACAGAGTTCATTCAGAAAACAACAAGACATTCTCTTTATGGGACATGAATCGGGATAGTAGGAGAAGTAGAGTTTGTAAGAGAGTAATAGAGGTTTTTTAAGTCAGAAGCTGGGGTTGATCTTAAAGGACTTTTTACCATTTTAAAGAACTTAAACATTATCCTCTATGTTATAGCCAGCCATTGAAAACTGCCATGAACAAACTATGGTTAAGTATCTATATGGATGCAATTAAAAGGGGAAAGACTAGAGGCAGGAAGATGAGTTAGGAAGCTTTTGCAATCATCCATATGAAGGGATAGGGCTTGGCAATGATCCTATCTATATGTCTGAGGAGTAATTTCCTAACATAAATGAATGAAAGAATAATCACATTGGGGGCCTCTGGATTTAGGTCATCCTAAAAAAACCACCTGTACAAACTCCTTTGGTGGGACTTGTAGAGGTAGAATTATATAGACCTAGTGCCTGACCGAAATATACTTAATCTAGATAGAAAATGTGGGTTAGGCATATAATTAGCACACTGACAAGGAGTATAGTCAACAAATGAGTAAATTGGTTAGATCTGGCTAAGACTGCTAGATAAGTGGATCTTATCTAATCTAATAAGTGAATCAGTGGAATATTATCAACGAGAGAGACCTCCTTCTGCTAGGAACAGGATAACATTGCAGGACATAAAAAAGTATTGATAAACATGCAAAAATGGGAAAAGAACATGGAAAAGGATGTTATTCAAACGAGCCTTTTCATGAGCTTAATAAATTTTATAAGGAAGACAACCAGTCTTTGCTTTCCCTTAGGTTAAAATAAACATGAGTGACGCAGTGGACTTCCCTAGTCCTGTTCGTTTGCCAAATTGACTTAGATTCCAGGGATTTATGCATGTGGAAAACTAATGCCATGGCAGGATTACCAGACCATAAGTTCATCAAGAAGTCTGACGATACCATAGACAGTGAGCAGCCAGCATCCTGCAGCAGTGTCCGAAACTTCCCCATTTGCTCCAGCACTAGCAATCTATTTTATTCCTGTTCATTAGTTATTACAATCATAACAGATTGGCCACACAGCCCCACTTTCTGCTGCTAGAACTGTCTACTGCTGGGCACAGCTGCTCCCAGTCATTCTTTCCAGTGTAAATAATGGTTCATGTTTCCACAGGCTGTTGTGAGATGTTTCTGTGCTTGTGAAAGGAGCCCATGTCACCACCCTGTTGGGGAAGATTGAAGATATGGGTGAAGCCAAAGAACTGAATAAGAAAGCCAGAGCAGCCCCCCTCCCTAAGAGATGCTTTTTGCTCTTAATGACTTTTAGATTGACTAGATGTTGATGATGTGAATTTTCATGAGTGTGGGGCAAGAAAATTCAAATGCATCTGTCTGATGCAGGCCTTTTACTGGGGAACTTTTTCTTTCAAGTTAGATGTAAATAATGAAATCCTTTGTTGTGAGATGGTAAGTTACAGGCAGTAAACACTTCAGCAAAGAGCATCTTTTGATCTTCACGCCTTTGGCAATAAAAGCTGAGAGCCAGAAACAGGCCAGAGAATTTGAGGCAGAAACCACTAAAAGCTTCCCTTTTATCTATTCACAAAATTAGGTACAGAGCTATAAGAGTAATGGATGGAATGACAATTATTAAGAAAGATAAAGGGCAAAATGACGCCACCTGAATGATAAAAGCTTAAGTTTGGATTTTAAGATCCGTTTTAGAACTCAATGAATCCTTTGAGAAAATAGGAGCATTATATAGACATGGCATAAAGGAAATGAGTAAAAATGTTTCTCTGGCTGTGATCTCTATAAGGACTTAATGGGTTTGTTAAAAATTTTAAATACCAGTTTGAGAATTTGTCAGTAGGTAAACACTCAATTTTTTTTCTTTTTGTATGTGTGGGCAAACTTATACATTTTAAAAACTGGTCTGTTTTAATGCCCTAGTTCTGCAAATCCTATTTCAATATGATTATTAATCAATCTCCCCAATATTAAACCACATATTCTTATAAAAGAGACATTTAAAATACACAGATGCAGCCTTTTTATCTTGCATATTTTGACATTTTAAATTATATTGCCAGATGTTATTGGTAACCACCTAACATCTGCTTTGTTATATGAAATTTACCAATATTTCCACCCCAGACCTTACAGAATTCATACCCACATCCTGCAGGTAAGTAATAGAATGAAAATTAAAACCCCCACCATGGTACGGAGAATAACGAATGCCACACACACTTGATGAGGGATGAACAGGCTTGCACTTAAACCCCTAATTAAGTGGACATCTTCCCCTAGTTCCTGCGGCAGTGAGGAAGACAGAGACCTGGGACGCGGTATGCTGTCAGACGTTCCATACCTCTGTTCCAAGGCCTGGTGTTTGGGGCCTGGTGCAGGTTTACAAGGTCGATGGGCTCTACAGTTCAGCTGTCCTTGGCTGATGATATATAATTGATAAATAACTTTTAAAAGATCCTGCATAGTTTTCCATTTTATTTTTATTCCACATTTTCCTATAGTCTACAGTTTCAAATAGCTGACAGAATTGCTCTGTGATAAAAGGAAATCTGAGACTATGTACCATATTTCTTCCAAGTTTTAAGACCAAAAAGGTCCTCTGAATATTTTTCAGAGACAGATTGGGAGAACTGTGCTCCATTTTAATGGCCTTTTAATTTGAAAGTTAAACTCAATCCTTCTAATTGCTTGTAGGTATTGGACAATATGAGTATTTCCATTGGATAATATGGAGGGGACAATTTATCATTAGAGGACTTCTCATTTTTATCTTAGCCTAATCGGGTGCCAGTATATACAGTTTGTGCTTTCAAGCATGGGTTGATTTATTATGGTGTGGACCTGCAGTTTTTAGAGGACTTCATAAAACTGGATTTTTTTGTAACTCAGTAAAGCCCATGTTTTGCCATGTTGACTTTAAAGCTATCATTATGGGGTACACAAGTCAGAAAGCAAGAATGAAAACCCAAATATTGAGGGAAGAGCCCATCATTTTATGACATATAATAAAAATTCATTCAATTTTATTCAACTAAAGATCATAATTTAGGCAAGATGAACTAATAATGAGGGTATAAAACAAGCTTCAGGGAGATAGGCAGCGAGCATTTCAGTGTTCTTTTCCTGTTCTTTTCCGCCTCTGGGCTCAGGATCCTGTGTCTCCTGTACCTGGGTGCATTCAACACCACCACTTCCTAACACCGTAATCCTGGGCATACTGTTTGACCTTTCTGAATTTGCAAAACTGAAAATGGTAGCATCCTGACAGGTTTGTTAAGATGAGTTCATAAGATAAGAAAAATGGTGGATAATTACAAGTAATACTATTGAGTGTCTGCTAATGTTCCAGGGACTATATTGAACACCTCAGATGATCACAGGTAAACCAATTAAGCACTTTCACGTGGGCATTCAATGTCTACCTGCTTCTGCTCTTTCCTACACCAAGTTTACCAGATTCCTTAGGTGAAAGGGATTTCTTTTATTTGTTCATATATTTACCCATTCATTTGTGCGCTTATTCAACAAATACATAATGAACTCCTTCTAGTTCCAAGAATTACTCTAAGGGCTGGAAATATAACAACGAGTAACCAAGAGGGAAAAAGTCCCTACTGTCATACATTCTAGTACAGTAGACTAACAATGGACAGATAGGTAAATAAAAAATATGATACTTTATGTAGTAATAAATGCTATAAAAAATTAGGTAAGCAGATAGAAAGTGACCACAGTACCAGAAGGCATGGAAGAGAGTGCTATTTTATATAGAACAGGCTAGAGCAGCAATTTTCAACCTGTGTGCCACAGCACACTGGTGTGCTGCAAGAATTTTTAGAACACACAGTACCTGACTATTTATTGAGGGGCACTGACCTCTTTGCTCTTAGACTGTCAAATTAAAAAAAGGGAACAACCAACACAACAATAGCCATCCAGTGTGAATGAATCAAAGTTATACCTACTCATCAGATTGGTAAAAAAATATATTTTTGTTGTCACAAAATTTTAGTAATTAGTTTGTATGTTCCATGAGATGATAAAAGATTGAAAATCACTGGTCTAGGGAAAGAGAGATTTCAGCAGTCCCGAGTATACTTGTGTTAAGGTCTTTCCAAAAGTAACATTCTTACTTGGATGTAGAAGTCAAACATGCAATGAATTGTAGAAAGAAAGTTTAGAAAAATCAGCAGCATACATTGTATATTTTCTTTGAACTAGCAAGCAAACAGTAATATAGTGTTTCTTTTAATACATATAAAGCACTTAGAAAGTAAAGCATAGTAAGACTGTATAGGTGTGTCCAATTATTAGTCTTATTTGAGGAGAGTAAAAAGATACTGTGAGCTACATACACTGCTCATTCCTGCTTATACCTAAACAATAGTCATACAGAAATCATACATATAGAATAGAATTGGATGGTAATGTAGTGATGTCTTTATTAGATGTATTAGGTAAATTATTAAGCCATGTCCAAAATAAATACAATATATAGACACCATGAACTTGGGCATGAATTGTCATTTCACAAGGGAACTGCAGCCAGGTTACTGTTAGGGCTTTTATTGGATCTAGGCTTTACTCCAAGAACTAAGTCTTAGTCCAGTGGTTTTCTTTCAACACTTAAAGATGGCACTTCATTGTCTTCTGGCTTGTATAGTTTGTGGCAAGAAGTTTGCCACAATTCTTTGTTCCTCTCTATGTAATGTCTTTATTTTCTGGCTGCCTTCAAGATTTTCTCCTTATTTTTAGTTTTCAAGTAGTTTGAATATGACACAATTTGTTTACGTTGTTAATGATGATCCTACCTAGGATTCTCTATGTTTTTCAGATGTATGATTTGATGTCTTCAATGACTTTTTAGAAAATTTTTTACTATTGTCCCTTCCAACATTTTTTCTGTCTTGTTCTCTCCTGTTGAGAGATTTTTTTCTGGTTTCCCACCCTGCTTCCATATTTCTCATGAGCATCTGGTGGAGGTCCACGGAGATGAGTCTGGGGGTAGGTTTGAACATCCCTGTGATTACACTCCCCAGGAATCATGTACTCTCACTCTAGCCTATAATTATCCTTTAGGAATTCCTTAAAGATTTAGCTGAATTCTTTTTAACTACTTATAACACCTGATGTCTCTTGCTCTGTGTTCTGCCATAGATGAGCCAGTCTACAGGTTCCAAATTTACTTGGAGGATCCTGTCCCTTCTTGGAGGTTAAGATAATTACCATTACCTGGGCTCAAAAGGTTTTTATGGTTTATTCAGCTTTTCTTTTTAGGGTGAATCTGACACTCTTTTCAGCTTTCTGTACACTAGGTGGAATCAAAATTCAAGTTCAGTGTTTTTTAAATACTTCTACATACTTCAGGAGTTCCACTAACATATAATTTAAATTTTAACTGTGTAAAAATTGTAATGAAATAAACCAAGCTAAAATGTTTTGTATACAAAAATCATCACATTGGAGAACTACCAATTTAAATAATTGTGTTGCTCTGTTAACTTGTCTGATCTTTCCCTCCAGACCTCGTGAGTCTCCTGCCACCCCTTCACATTATCATTAAAGTTCTGTCATGCATGGCATTGATTAGGATGGGTGTGGCTCTGCATACCAAATTCAACCTTGTGTGTGTCCACACCTGTAAAATTCCAAAGGCAGGGACCACTGTTACAAGCATGTACATACAATAGTCATTTAAATGCCAGGCAATGTCAATGGCACCTACCTTCATTGCACACAGTTGGTTATGCAGGAACAAGGAAGTGGAGAGTATGCATCATGACATTATGTTCTTAACACGTACCGTTCTTTTCCTGATTTAGACTTATCATAAGGATGTAAACACTTGTAAAATATTTCTAATAATTCTTTGAAAACAGTTCTTGCCCTTCCTGTTTCAAACCTTTGGATCAATTTCGTTGAAGACCTTTTTTTTAAGCTTGTGCAACTACTTATCTGTGTAAATCAAAATTTTCTTGACACTGCAACACGAATGAAATGCAGGAACAAGTAAGATAGAGGTTAAGGATAATTAAGATGTAGAACTATCATCTCTCAAATTAGAAATTTTTATGTGAAAAATCCTGTTAACCGATTAACTTAAAACTACATTATATATTTAAATGTATGATATAATTTTTTAGTCAAAACTTCTTTTTTCTGTTTATTTATTGGGGTCCTGCATGATGTTCCATTTGTTCTTAAAGATTTTATTTTTTTATCTCGAAGAGAGGGGAAGGGAGGAAGAAAGATAGGGAGAGAAACATCAATGTGTGAGAGATACATCAACCGGTTGCTCATGCCCCCTACTGGGGACCTGGCCCGCAACCCAGGCCTGTGCCCTGACTGGGAATCATCACGCTGGCAACCTTTTGGTTCACAGATTAGCACTCAGTCCACCAGCCAGGGCATGTTTTGTTTTCAAGAAGTAATTCCACTGCTAAAATATGCTTGTCCTCATTCTAGTTCTCAAAATAAATTTACCATATTTTGCCATGTATAATGTGCAATTTTTTGCCCAAGTTTTGAGGGAAAAATAATTATATTCATTATACATGAGTAGTCCTAATTCCTTATCTACATAAATATTTTTAATTCTTTTCTTTATGCTTATGTATTAAAAGTATAATTCTAGAAAGCAATAATAATATTTGTATGCAAAATAATACCCAGGAATATAATAATTGGTTTTGTTTCTAAATATAAATAAATAAATAATTGATTTCAAAAATTAAAAGGAAACATTTTTTTCCTGAAAGTTTGGGCCAAAAATGTGGGTGTGCATTATACATGGGAGCACATTATGCATGGTAAAATATGGTAATTTTCACTGGTTTGGTGGAAAGAATAATAATAATGATGGTAACCACTTAATAGAACTTACAATAAGTCACAATTTTCTATGCATTTTATATGTTATTTAATCCTTATATCAACCCTGTGAAGTAGGTACATATCATCCTCATTAATTAGGGGAAATAGACACACAGTGTATGTGAGATCACACAGCCTATAAATAACAGACCCAGGATTTAAACCTAGGCAGTCTGGTTCCAGAGTGTGGATTTGTAACCATGGACTGTGAACTATACTGGTAGAATGTTAAAATGGAAATCCAAGTTCATTGTGAAATTTTGTACTTTTTCCTATACAGTGCATCTCTCTCTCTCTCCCCCCTCCCCACCCCGACCATGCTTTCATATTTCCACTTGTAGATTAAGGGACAGGTGTGCTATTTTTCCTTAGGGATGCAATGAGACAATAAGTAAATGCTTTTAAAAGTACTGTAAGTGTCAGAAAGTAAAGGGCAAACAAATGCAACATAATTGTTGATGGTAGCTAGGTTTTGGTCTGTTCCTCTTTTCTTTTCTGAGTGAATTTAAGACACTGTGTACATCAACAGAATTGTGTTCATCCCACCACCTCCACTTGCTACTGTGGACATTTTCATTCATTCTTCATTAAACTGGTTCTCACTGAACACATACTAGGTGCCTGAGGCACTGAGCAGCAAGGACTGGAAAAATTAAGTAGCTTAAGACATGGCCTCTTGCTTGGAGGCATTCCCTCCTCAGGTCACAGGTCCTGGTGCTCACAGTTGAGGCACTAGGTGTGCTTATTAAGTGATATTCAAAATCTTTGCTATAGAAGAAATGTCCCTAAGGAATAGCACTTAATTTTAATGGTATAATTTGGGGGTGGGGCTTTTTTAAATGAAAAAATATTTCTAGGATTAAGAAATTAATCAAAGCTTGCTTGCTTGCTTGCTTGATTTATTTATGTAAAGCAGACTTTCAGCAAAAGCCATTGAAAATCATATTAAATCAAGTCCTTGATGGCTGGATTTGAAAGGACTTTAAAATTTTTCACCTTTGAAGTATACCTATGGATTTTATTTTTGCTAAACACGGTGGAGTGGAAAGGAGGGAAAGCCACATCGCTTCTAATGCTGCCATGTATTCTCTGTGCTCCCAGACATCTTCATTCCGAAAGTCAGCTGTACCTGCATGCCCTGGGCATAACACGTCACATATAGTCAAAAATAGGTACTTTGCTAGAAAGCTATATTTTTGCATAGGCACATTTGTCATTTTCCTGTCTTAGGAAACTGGATTTATATGCTTCGAATTCATAAGGATTAATGGTAATATTAACATGAATATATACTTAGAGAAATCATCTTTCTTTCAGAGACAGACTCTCATTATTTGGTACATACAGTGTAAAGAGAAGGCATTCTCTACACATTTTTAAGAAACTTCCTTTCATTTATAATTTGACAGTTTCTTTCCTCCCTAGAGTATGCTTTGTTGGCTAACATTTTTTATAGGAAATTTTTGCAGAAATTGTTTTATCCAAATAATGATAGAGGAGCATAGCTACATTTTGAAATCTTGCTAAATTAATGAAAAAAATTAATATTTTTATGATAGTGTGATTTGTACCTGGGGCGCAAATCAGAATTACTTACTGCTAAATCCTAAAACCCAAGTGTTTTAGATAAGAGCAGCATACATAAGATCTGTTATTTCTGGTGCGCTTCTCCTGAAAGTCATTTTCTAATTGAATGTCTGACTTGAGAACACTAATAATGCAGGTGCATTTGCAGATAAAGTGGGAGACCAATAGAAGTTGCCATGACAACCTGAGTCCAGGGAAGCCAGAGATTTTAGTTGGAACTGAGTGTTTATCGGAGGCTCCACACCTTACCCCAACCAACAGATGTCAAGAGAGATAGTTAAATTTGAGATTTGTGGCTATTTCTTGTCCTCTGGATGAAGAGAACAGCATGGGCACTAGCATGGAGGAATGAAGCATCCAGGCACCAACCGTACACAGTTCCACTGTGAGGAGCACAGAGCCAGATGACCAGATGGGCAGCATAGCATAGAAAGAGAGTCAGCACTCTATGCAGCTGACCATCCCAGAAATATGGAAGCCAGGAAAGAGATTTAAACCAGAAGATAGTATTTATGGCATTACATTTTAGGAAGGTCGTTCTGGCAGCTGAGTGCAGGGCAGATTTGAAGGGTAGGGGAATCTGAGGCAGGGAAGAAAATTCAAGGTGTGTTGCAGCAGTTCAGCATAATACGATGAGGGCCTATAGGCAAACAGAAGTGGATTCAAAGAGGAGCTGGATGGATTGATATAAGAGATGTTAAAGAAGTTGATAAATAGACCAAAATGATTTGTTTTCATGGGTTTTTGTCTTTAAAAGAAATAAAATTCTTCTCTGGTGTTTCCATGAAATACATTTTAACAGTACAACAACAAAAATACTTGATTTTAGCACAGAGACCTGGACATATATAGTACAGATAGTACAATATCGTGAACTACCTTTTTTAACTTCCAGAAAAATAATAGAATGAAATCTTTTGAATGGAACATGGTACTGCTATGATCAGGACTGTTGGATGGGATTCTTTATGGACCAGTTAATTTACTTTGTTTGATGGCCTAATTCTAGCCAGTTATTTACAAAACTGGATGGAATATGAGGAATCCATTAACATTACTAGGAAGCCAATTCAAAGTGCATAATATGCATATGTCCATCATTAACCTAAAATAAAAAGCTATAAGAAAAACAGAAATTGGCCAGAATTTCCATTTGAAAATTATTGTATCAGCTCTTCTTCTTTTAAATTAATTCTCTTTTTAAAAGTACCTCATAATTTCATTGCAAGTCATCCTTTACATGATATAAAAATGGACGTTTCAAGAGAAAGCACATTTTTAAGCCCTACCTCTGGAAAATACTAGAAATACTTAATAGCAAAACATTTAGAATTTGTGTATCCAGAATAGGATATAAATATAAAATGTCATCTTCAATAATTTCCTCATAGAAACAAGGTTAAAAGTCTCAAACTATTTCCTAGAAACTATTTAATATATAAAAAATGAGAAAAACTACCTAAAATTTCACAGTGTTCTCTCTTTTTGGCCAACTTTTGGGGCAACACTAAAAGTATAAAAAGCTTATCTGGATATATGGCTCAGTTAAAAGATGCTAACCAAATTTATGCTTGTGGAAAGTTTGTAAAGATATTATATTATATTTACTTTTCTAAGGATAATTTTTGGGTGGGAACTAGAAGTCAAGGTGATGAGCCAGCATTGGAGTCTAGATGTTTGCAAGCAAAAATCATTTATTTTTCTTTCCCTATGTTTTAAGGCTCTGTTTCATGAGAAACAGGAAAAAATCTTTATGAAAATTCCCCTTGAAAATGGTAATGTTTTAAAAAGGAAAAGACTAAACCTGTCATTGTGTGTTAAATATCATCTATACATATTAATACAAAATCATTCATTGAAATTAGCTTTTTATTCTCGCAACCAACATGTACAGAACAATGAAGATGAGCACGGCACTGGTCTAGGTCTGAGGGGATATAAAGATGAGTGGTGTGTGTTCCCTCGCAGCCCTGAAAGAAGTCACAGTCTAGTTAGGAGACAAATTACAACGAGCTATCATGAGGTTGAATTTCCCTAGTGCCCTAAAGACACAGAGAGAGAGAGAGAGAGAGAGAGACAGACAGACAGACAGACAGACACAAGGTAATATAAAGGGTGTGGTAGAAAACTCATTTGTGGTTGAAAGAATCCAGAACATTATCTGGGAACTCTTGACACTTAAATTGAGCCTGAAAGGACAGGTAGACTTCGTTCAAGCAGTGTTGAAGGAAAGGGAAATTCTGAGCAAAGATAACTTAGAAGCTTGGAAAGCAGAGGATATGTCTCACAAGTCATGAGAAGCCTTCTTCAGTTGAAGCAGTAAGGATAATAAAGTGAGACTCACAGTACAGTAGAGCTGTCTTTGGAAGAAGTCTTTGGGGTTCATTGGACACTCAGAGCAAGTTTAGTTAATCCTTAAGAATTTAGGAGCTAAAGCTGGATTGCTTAGGTTCAAGACCTGCGCCTATAAAATCTTAGCTATGTGGAGTTGGACAAGTTACTTAACCTCTTTGTGTCTCAGCTTGCTCATATATGAAACTCTTCCATCATATGTTTTGAAATTCAGAATTTTTCAGTTTTTAGAAAGATTATATTGTATAGTAATTAGATGTGTTAGATAACCTCCCCATCGAGGTCTGATGCATTACCTCATAACCAACATGTTTGTATCGCCATAGCAGGCAATATCAGGGATTTATAATAAGTGAAATAAAGATGGTACATGCACTTTTGAACATTCAGTTCAGATTTTATTCAAGTGAGTTTGTTAGAAACTTATGAAAAACTACTGGCTTTCAATACAGTTTAGATCTTGGAATTGTGGGTAAGGAATTGGGGCTTATATTAGTACCATTCTGATGTTGTAAGAATCAAATGGGACAGTACATTTGCAGAGCTTGTACCCTGCCTGGCACTTGGTAAGTGTTCATTGTTAATTTTTTTTTTTTTTGCATTATTAGTTACAAGTGACATGAGAGAGTGAGCAGCATTTCTGAAGTCTCTAGTTATTCAACAGTTGACCAGGGCAGAAGCTGCCCAAACCAGTGCTTCTTCCAGCCAAGCTAGGCTGGAGTCAAATCACTGAAAGCATTCATTACTTGTGGAGTATTATGTTTGCTGAACAGTTGGAATCCTTCCAACCAAATGAGGTATAGTGAAGGTGTGGACTTTAGTAGAATAGTGAGACCAAGAGATAATGGCCTGGAAAGCATTATGCTAAGTGAAATAAGCCAGGTGGTGAAAGACAAATACCATATAATCTCACCTTTAACAGGAACCTAAACAGCAAAACAAACAAACAAGCAAAATATAACCAAAGACACTGAAATAGAGGACAGTGACCAGAGGGGAGAGGGGAGGGAATTTCAGGGGAAAAGGAGAAGGGTTTACAGGAACAAGTGTAAAGGACACAAGAACAAAAACTGGGGGGGGGGGGGAAAAGGGGGGGGGGGGGGGGGGGGGGGGGGGGGGGGGGGGGGGGGGGGGGGGGGGGGGGCTGGGATGGGAGTAAAAGACAGAAAACTGTACTTGAACAATTCAAATAAAATAAAAAATTTTAAAAAAGAGAGAATGGCCTTACTAATGAGATGAAGAGGTGATGAGGAGGCAAAGATGATGCCAAGGTTTGAGAACAAATGACCTTGCATTTGTGTGAGTACATATTCCTCACTCTGCGAAAGCAGTGTCTCTTGCATTGCTTCAGTGAGCCTCACACTTTCACACCTCCCTACCTTACGTAACCTTGCTGCCTCCACTGCCCAAACCCAACTCCGCCCAGCCTCCTGGCACACTCCTACTTCTTCCCCAGAACTAAGCTTGGATGTTACCTTGTCAGTGAAGCCTTTCTTAAAGGATTTATGAAGAGTCAAACCGTCCATCCTCCAGGCCTCCGTGGCACCCATACCTGTACAGCATTTGGCATGTTGCTATAGTTCCTCATCTCTCTGTTCTGTCTCTCAGTCATTCTCCTTACTCTTCCCAGCACTCTCAATGATACATAGTTGGCATTTAATAAAAATGAATGTATGACTCCCCACTTTACAAGTGGAAAAATTCAGGGTTCCAATAACTTTTCCAGCATTGGACAGTTTAGTTGGAAATGGGGTTTAAACTAGGGCTGCCTAATTCCAAAGTCTGTTTTTTCATCTTCACCCAAAGGAGGAAAAAATGTGTATAGATGTTTATTCATGTACAGGTGTAAATACTAGTGAAGGTACCTAAGAGGCCATTATAAAGCCAAGCGTAATGATTTTTGTATTGTAGTTTTCTGACAAATACAATATACTCTTTTAGTCATTTATACATAAATAGAAACTTATGCTTTTGTGATAGTTGTTTAAAAGTCTTGTTTCTACAAATCTAATACGATCTTTGGTTTAAAGCACCAAAACAATATAGGAAAATGGAAAGAAGTCAGTAAATCACCCAAGATCTACTGCCCAGAAATAACCTTCATAAGATGTTAATGAGCATCATTCTAGATATGTCACCATGCACTATAGACCTGTTTGGAATTTACATGGTGGGAATATGATGGGATATAGAAATAGAGATAAATTTTTACTTTCAATATATTTTTAGTGTAATACTCTTATCTTAAAAAGCCTCAGACACGCCAGGTCTAGTCCCACTTTCAAGTCTCTTGGCCAACTGCTCACGCTCTGCCTAGAATACTGCCCCCCATACTACTTGGCTGATATTCTGGATTCCTGCCAGCTTTGCTCAGAGCTGGCCTTTTCACCGATGCCTACCTGACACTTTCAGTCCTTTCTGAGACTGCTCTTTTTCTTCCTTTTTTTCCACAACACTTAACACCTTCTAACCTATAGTATCATTAGTTGCTTATTATTGGGTTCACTAAAAAAGTCTGTATGGTTTTCTCCGTAAAATAAAAGATATTTTCCATTTTTACCAATTACTTTATTGATTTGGATATTTTGTGTACATCAGCTATCTCCCACATGCTGTAACATTGTTTGTTCTCAGTTAATATCTTGATTTGATTGCTATCGACTTTAACTGGTCTACCCAACTGTGGAGCATTGTCCATTGAGAAATCTCCAGCACGAAACTTCACAAACCACTTTTGACATGTTCAGTCAGTCACAGAACCTTCTCCATATACTGCACAAATCTCTTTTGTGTGTGTGTGTGTGTTTAATTTTATTTTAATTGTTGTTCTTGTACAGTTTTCCGTCTTCTACTCCCATCCCAGCTCACTGCCCCAGCCCTCCCCACCTCCCTCCCATTTCCACCCCCCCTAGTTTTTGTCCATGTGTCCTTTATACTTGTTGCTCTAAACCCTTCCCCTTTTCCCCTAGAATTCCCTCCCCTCCCTCCTCGGGTGACTGTCACCCTGTTCTTTTGTGTGCTTTAGTTGTGTCTTTACCTTTCTTGAGATAATAAAGGATAATATCCTGAAAATATTGTGCATTTTCTTTCATCTTCAATATTAAAATATCTATGCAAAAATTCACCAATTTTAATAATTTTTTTAAAAATGCATGCAGATATGACAGTATCACAATACATTCTAACAAAATTGTTTCAAATGAAGTTAAAGACAACTAAGCACTACTAGAGCCATTATACAGAAAAATCCAAACAAACGTTTTGATGAATCCCAATATTTATTGTGTGTTTCTCCCTAGACTATCAGCTTCACAGAGATGAGGTTTTTATCTCTTTTGTTCACTGAAGTATCTCTTTTGTTTCTCATCCCTATGGTTCATGAGGCACATGAGGATGTACATGAAGCACCGAGAGCAGCACCCAGCACATAGGCATTCAGTTGGTACAGGGGTGGGTAAAAGTAGGTTTACAGTTGTTTGTATGGAAAGTAATACAACAATTAATAAATAGTAATCCAAGAATAAACTCTGTTTCTTGTATTCGCAACTGTAAACTTACTTCTTCCCACCTGTATTTGTCAAATGAGTGAAAATGGTACAGAACAGAGTTCTGAATACAATTTCATAGCTGGTTAGTTGAGGCTTTGTCATCCCCTTATTTAGTACATTTATATGAGTTAATGAATTCTTTAGTATTCAGTGAACTGCAAATATCTTCCATTTTTACTGAAAAGACAACTGAATAACCCTAGCTATTCAGGTATATTACTGAACCCAATGCATTTAGGAATTTGTAACTTAGAAATTAAAGAGTTTGGCTAAGTATGTATGAACTACATTTCATATCTTGAATATATACTGTTTTATACTAAGTTACCTTATAGACAATTAAGGCTTTTATTCTGTGGACACTTCATTCTTTCTAGAATCCAGAACACTTCATCTTTTATCAGAATTCAGAGATGAGCTCAAGCCAATGGTATTTAAGAGCTATTCATTCTCTGTTTTATTCTAGTTCTGCTTGATAATACTTGTTGTCTATTTGAAAAGATTAATTCCTATGTAGACATGTGCAAAATTCCATACAAGTATTTTGATATATGTCCCTTAGTGTATATCCTTTAATAATATTATTTATAGGTATACATTTTTCCATTTCTTTGTTGTATCATGGTCTCTTTTCTTATGACAGTCATGCACATTACACATTTCACATCCACCAATTTAATCCAAGGCTACGTGTTTGTGAGCAAGTGCAAATTTTCCTTCAGGTAATTTCGCAACTATTTCTGAATCATTGAATTGTTTATTCATGGAAGTAACCAGACCAGCATTCATTTGCATGCATCTGTTAATGCCATATGTAGTATTTCACAGAATGATCCTTTCTCATTTTTCAAAAATGTGCTTATAAAATTTGTGATGACAATTGAACAGCCCAACCCTATGAAATGGTAATTTATGTAGCAATAAAAAATAAATAAATCCATGTAATATGGGCTTGCAGCTGAAGGCAGCTGTGTTAAGCATGTTTTTAAGTCTCTTACATCAAAGTAATACATACAGTGCTATATGAGAATGTATAGGGCAGACGTCTTTGAAGTACCCCCCTATTATCTGTGCTTTTGTGCCCACTCCATGAATATGAGAGAAGTTACTGTTCTGTGTCCATCAGGAATGATATACACAATAATGAACATATCAGAAATGCTTTTCTTTCAGAGGGTTCAAAGCATTTCAGCCATTCTCTCACTTGTCTACAATGCCTTTTGAAAACATTTTATCAAGGACATTGTTCTTTAACTTATCTGAATTACTGAAGTAACCAAGAAAGATATCTTCAGCATTAATGCAGAGAAATTAGAGTATCAAAGTGTTCACCTAGAGTTTTCATTCCCATCCATTCAAACCAATATTCCATATGACTCTGCAGTGGTTACTGAGAAAAGTAGAATCAGAGGACAAAAGCAAAAGAGAATAGGTCTTCTAATGGGATACTTTCAGAATGTAGAAGAACTTGCCAAAAGTAGCAGGAACATGAGTTTGGTCTGAAAGTAGTCTGAAGAACAGCCAAGAGAGGAAAGAATCTTATATTATGTGATAAAAATCAGCTACTTAATAGATTTTCTTTTATTGTTTGTTGGTTAATTTCTTGATTTTCATAATATGTCAGTTAACATGAAAAAGGGGTGTGTGTGTGTGTGTGTGTGTGTAAAACACAGGGTAAAATAAAACTGAGTTCTATGAAAGGTTCAGGTGTGAAAAAAATTGTCCATATTTCTAGAAGTACATCATAATTGGCTTAATCAGACTTTTTTAAAGGTAAAATTGGAATGTGATTGTTGGGAGCCACAAAATGCACTATATGAGCACAGTTTTACTGGTAACAATCCATTTATTATGCAGGATGTCTTGTCAAAACAAACTAAAGGTTATATTTTGTTTTCCCCACAAGTCATCTAGCGCCAAGAAGAAAACCCCATCGTATATTTTTAGGATTTAACCACTTATTATGACAGATAATGGCAGAACAGAAACAGAAGGTACCAGTTAGTCTGCATTAGCTCATGAGCCTAGGATAACTTTCTTGTGACCTCTGAAAGTTTGTGAAATTCTGTCACTTGCATTAGCTTTCTGATGTGGTCTGCTGTCCTCTATCCCTGGTCATTGCAAGTCATTCTGCACACCACCAAGGGGCTTCTATCCTCAGTAAATTTTTGCCAAGAATTTCTCTCTCAGATGCTTTTTGGAAAGAATCAGCACCTTTGCCAAATAAACTAAGCCGCCTCTCTGGTCAAACACTTTAAGCTCTGTCAGGGAGGGATCCTAGCGTATAGAAGAGAAAGAGTTGTGAAGTAGTAAAAGGAAAACTTATTTTTTATTTAGAATCCTGCCTGATTGAGAAAATAAGTATATGATAAAAATCAAGAAACGTGTATAGCTAACATTTATTGAGGACATTCTGTGTTGCCAAATACCAGCCCCAAATGGTGTATATACAGTAAAAGCTGAAATGTTCCTATATAATTCTAGCACATATGAAATAAGGCATTTAGGTCTGGGTGACATATTTTTAAAAGGATATTAACATACAAATGACCACAGTGATAAGGAATTTGGACAACTGGAATTTCAGATGTAAATAAACTGAGGATATTACTCTTGGAAGAAAAGGTTTAGTGGGAACAAGATAATTCTTGTTAAATATAATTATTTAAAGTGTGTACCATGAGAAAGATATAGGGGTGGGGGTGCAGGACATATGGAGGTCTGTCTAAAAATAGGTCAACCAGTGTTAATATAATGAGAATGGTTTGCAGACATCTATATAACCTGGCAGCCAAGGACAGTGGACTGGAATGTGCATGTGTGAACAGTGATGACTTCACTGTACTAGTCAGTGGGAGCAGTAGACACCACTGAATGAACATGTGTACTGTGGAGCCATCACATTCAAAATGACTGAGTGAGTAGATAAATGAATCTGCATCAAATTTCGTGTTAAGCTTGAACATACCTCCATGGAAACTATTCGGATGATACAGAAGGCCACAGCTATGGGCAATTGGTGATTGGCAGTTTCATCAGGACCACGTGCCTGCACATGCATCACATCTCGTGCACAGTTTTTTGGCAAAACACAAAATCACCCAGGTGACTCAGCCCTTCCTACAGCCCAGACTTGGCACCCTGTAACTTCTGGCTTTTCCCAAAGCTAAAATCCCCTTTCAAAGGGAAGGGATTTCAGACCATCGATGAGATTCAGGAAAATACAACAGGGTATCTGATGGTGATTGGGAGAACTGTATGAGGTCCCAGGGTGTCTACTTTGAATGGGACTGAGGCGTCATTGTCCTATGTACAGTGTTTCTTGTATCTTCTTCAATAAACGTGTCTATTTTTCCTAGTACATGGCTGGATACTTTCTGGACAGACCTCATATGTAATTAGAAAGAGCATATGTAATGTCTTTTTCTTTATAAAACATATACTACCAAAAGTAAAGCTTAGTAGAATTTGGATTAATTGGAATGAAGAGAGGATTGAGTGAAAATTATCCTAGAGGTCAAATTTTGTTTTGTTTTGTTTTTAATGTTGAAGAACACTTAAGAACATTCAAAGAGCTCCAGAAATGGAATGGTTGTCTGGAAAGATAATAAGTCTTAAGGAGGTGAGCTAGCCTAACTGTACTTCTAAAAATAAGTTTGAAATTTCTCTTCAGTCTGCTGAGTTTCTCATATAATCATAAGAAAATCTTTGTGTCCAAGGTAATTTCTAAAGTCCTATTGCATATATCCATAAAGCACATTGAAGGCTAAAGCTAGTTTGACCATAAAACACATTTGTATTACAATGCTTTCATACAAATAGGACCTCATGAGATACAATTTGCACATTTACCTAAGTCAATAGCAAGAAATGTATTCACAGATACATTAATTGCTGTGAGATAATAAAATGTCTTTCATATGTGTTTTTACATTTTTAACAAGACACAAGGTAGCCTATTTAATCATTTTTATTTTAGCAAGAACCAAATACCCCAAATTGGGTACTGAAATCATAAGACATAAACATAGCTTACATCAACAGTGTGTTTGATGGATGGTGCTGCGCATGGGTATGTGAATTAATCATGATGTATCCATGGATCAGAGGGTCTTTCATGAAGCTTGCTTTGTTAACTGTATGGCCCTCCACCCCATGGCTATAAAGACATGCCATTTTATACAATAAAGAGAGTAATGATATGTGTTCTTGTTGAGTTTTATACCTTTAAAAAATAAAATTATCTCACCAGCATAGATTACTTTTACCAACACAGTTTGAGAAGTGCTGGTAAAGGTTAGTCTTTGTAAAAGTTCCTAGAGAACGAAAACACGGAGGGCTATAACTACATACTTGGAGAACTTGAGGTTGGTTGATTAGTATGTTTATATTCTCTTAATGAGGAAGAATTGAGATGTTAGTTTGTCAAAGGGAGGAATCACAGGTTTCATATCAGGGAGGAGAGAGAGAGATTGACTGACTGAGATGAAATGAAGTGGTGATGGGTGTGGACCCAAAAACTTAAGTGGAGGGAAGAGAGTGTTTCTTTTCCTAGTTAAGTGGTTCTCAGTGGAGGACACCTTAGCCTTCTAGGGTACATTTGTCAATGCCTGCTGACAGTTTTGGTTATCACAACTGGGGCTGTGTGGTGCCGTAGCATCTAGTAAGTACAGTCCAGGGATGCTGCTAAACATCGTACAATGTACAGGACAGACCCCATGACAAAGTATGTTGGACACAGTCCAAAATGTCTATAGTGCCAAAGTTGAGAAAGCCAGACTTAGTTGGGAGAGCAAGAACATATTGGGAGACTATAAAAAGAAATATTTCTATGCTGAAGATTTAAGCTACATAAATTTGAACCCTACATCCTTAATCTTATTAAAATAGAAAGTCGAATGTCTGACAAGACTAAGACTTCTGTTATTAACATGAACCAACTATCAGAATTCGTTTAGCATAGTCTTAAGACCTCAGTTATTTTTTTCATGAGTGTATGTAATAAAAGTATTTTGAAATTCCATTTTAAATTGTATGCATATGTTCAATGAGCAAGTCAGCAAAAATGCTCTTGTTAACTTAAAATAACAGTCTAGCAGTAAACATTTCATTAACTTTATCTGGAAATCAATAATATACATAGTTCTAAAACAGAGCTAGGGATCTCTTATCCTATTGGATTCTTAAAAGATTTCTAGGGTAGCATTCTTCCAGGCTATTACTATTTCTGAGGAATAGCTATATTTTGCTAATCAAATCAAAGTAAAAAAACAAAAAAACAAAAAAACAGACCACAAAGATGAGCTTCATTTTCATTGCTTGTCAATACATGCTTCATAAAATTCTTGTTTCTACCTTTGTTCTACTTCAACAACTTTTAAATTTTATTATAAATTAATAAAAACAAAAAATTGTTAACAGGTCTTTTATTTCATTCCAAACCATTTCTTTAGAAAGTCTGAAATTTCAATTTTCTGAGTTTCTCTTATAAGAAAAAATGTGTTTTAAAAGTCATTTCTAAAATCCTTTTTCATAATGATTAGTTCAGTCCTGACTGGCAGTTAGGTGGTACAGACAAACAAAAAATATAACCCCTTCTGTTTGCTTCCCCCAAACATAGAAAAGTGGGGACTGTCTGGATTGCCTCTGTACTTTTTACAGAAACTAGCCCTAGGGTAACACTTTAACTCCCACTGTTGGCTAGTTCTTGGGATCAGTTCTTCCTTTTTTAATTTTGTGCCTTGATCCTGAATCTGGCAGGTGCCTTCACTCTGCTGGCTTCTGTCTTGGTTTTTACTGAAACTTGCTTCAGAGTACCAAGTGACTGGAGACTTTCTGTGTTTCCAGTTTTTTGTATGGAATTGTTAGAAATGTGGTAAAACTGTATTTATACCTTTAGAGCTAGGTATATTTTCTCTTGGATGTCACAGGAGAAATTAGGGGTGATTTTGTTTTCTTAACAAATTCTTCAGTCTAAAGTAATAACATTTATCTAGTGATTCATAGCTCATAGAGCACTTTCTTATACATTATCCTGTTTAGATCTAGCAACAAATATATGAAATGAATATTATTATCATTATATTCTTCTTGGAGATAAATCAACTGTCAATTTAAGTGAGGCTTGTGACTCACAAAGTCCAAAGTGAACCTCTAGAAATTAACAGCCAGGTGTTCAGACTCCTGCCTTACGTTCTGCAGTCCTGAGTTCTTCTCTGCTTTCTCAGGGATTCCTGGCCACATTTCTAGGACTCCAGGTAATGAAATGGGGGTAAGAGGAACGCCAGGAGAGGAAACAGGAAAATTCCCTAGAGAAGTCCATCTCTTCCTATTTAAAAACTTATTTATCATGTCCCCATCCCCATCCCATTCTTCTGGAGCCCCACTACTGCAGAAATCTGTCTTGGCCAGTTTCTCCAGCTTCCTTCAACTCTTGGACTCATTCCTCAGTCTGAGCTGTGACCCTGTTCTCTTCGTCCTCCCCTTGCTGCATTTCACTGCTCCTGCCAGCTACTTTGCCTTTATAATGATACATTTTTAAAT
This sequence comes from Anoura caudifer, assembly GCA_004027475.1. Classification (NCBI taxonomy): domain Eukaryota; kingdom Metazoa; phylum Chordata; class Mammalia; order Chiroptera; family Phyllostomidae; genus Anoura; species Anoura caudifer. The sequence continues at coordinate 109,840 of PVKU01001957.1, forward strand.
TGCGGAAGCAGTTTTTAAAAATTATTTATCAATTCAGTCTCCTTAATAACTTCTGCAGAAAAACACTAAGGTGTAAGGAGTAAGGTAATCATGTTTTAATATGCTAGTATGCTATCAGTAGGTTAATATTAAAAGTTAGGCATTAATGTGATAGGAAGGAAAGTGGAAGTAATAAACCTTTCCTTACTCAGACTGGTTTTAACACAACTCACTACTATATATAGTCAATATTAAGATCTCAGGTGGATAAAGAAAGTGGAGTAATCCTTCAGTTCTAAAGCACTTGGCACCTTCTTACTAGGGAATTATACCCAACAAGAACAATAATGCTCTTTCTGAATGTAAATTAAGAAGGTTGAGTCTTAAAACCCCATAAAGGGATTATAGTTGCAGTTCTCTGTTTGCATTTGTGTTTGTATGTGAAAGAGAAAAATAAATATATTAAACTCAGAGTTGCTGAGCAGTTATTATATGCCGGATATTGCTTAAAGCCTTGAACTACTGTCATGAACAAAATAGAAAGTGCCAGTCCTAACAGCCTTTCCACTGGGAGGCTGGGAAGGTGGTCAAGAGAAGAGAGAAACGCAAAGACAGAGATACACAAAAGATGTATATATACATATCATACATTGTGTTTCCATATCAGAACCTGAACCAGCAGCCACAGCCAAATGACGCACATCACAGAACTTTTATTCACCCACCTGCTCACTGTCCCACCAGACTTGACACCGAGAGCCTTGCACAAGGTGAACGGTGAGTGCTCAACCCCCGAACCCAACCACAACTCCCAACTTAAAATCAAATTAACACATACTTATCAAATACCTATTATGTGCTCCAAAAGGTTTCAGTCCTGACTACAACTGGAATTACTGGAGAGCCTTTTTAAAATATCCATGTTTATGCTCCACTTAAAACCAATTGAATCAGAATCTTGAGGATGAATCCTGACATCATTATTTTTCCAAAGCTCCCCAGTGTGATTCTGATATACAGCCAGAGTTGAAAACACATTTCCCACCAGTGTCCAAAGGAAGGAAGAGAAAAAAGTAAGAAAAATCCACCCATGTTTTTAAAAAAGATAGTACCTTTCTGGAATTCCATAAAGAAGCCAGGGGTGGGGGGGTAGGAGAGCAAACATTTAATTTCCCTTCGTATTTTTATCTAACAAATATTTGTTGACTCCCATGAGCAGGGAGGAGTTGGAAAAAGTACAAAGCCTGTCCCTTCCCTCAAGGCACTTAAATTATGGTTAGACATAAAAGTCAGAGAGTCTAGAGAATTAAAAATACAAGAGTCTGCTCATGAAATTTCCCCAAATGGCAAAAGACACACATAATGTAGTCTATGAATTTCCATAATGGCGAAGGACACTTGTGGGTCAAGATCTTCTCTGATGCAAAACCAAAGAAAACAACACCCACACCAAATTGTGAAAAAATTAATTTACTCATTAGTTTTGCAGCAGAAAATTCCTGCTCATTTACAAATAGCAACCCATGTCTATTTAAAGAGAGATGTTCTCATTAGGAATGTGTGAGCAGTTCAAATGGCCAATACACCTATTTGTGAATGTGATACCTACCTGGAGAGGCATACACCTTGCAAAATCTTTAGAAGTCCGTATATACAGTGAGGTTTTTAATGAATACATAAGATTTTTCAGGAATTTAATAATATATAGGAATAAATTCCTATAGGAATTTAGGAATATAATAATTGTTCAAGAACTATTCCCATTGTTAAAAATATATAAAGTGATTTATTTTTTAAAATTTTATTTATTTATTCTTAGAAAGAGGGGAAGGGAGGGAGGAAGAGAGAGACAGAAACATCAGTTTGTTGGTTCTCACATATGCCCCAATCTAGGACGGAGCCACAACCCAGGCTTGTGCCCTGACCAAGAATCAAACCAGTGGCCTTTCATTTTGTGGGCCCTGACACCCAACCAACTGAACTACATTGGTCCAAGCTGAAGTGATTTCATTTATCTTGTTTAATCCTCACAAGTGTATTATTGAGAAAATGAATCACATGTCACTATTAAGAGACAAATCCAGGTTTTGAGTTTAAGTCTTCCTAGTTCTTTGTTATTTCTTGTACCCCAATAGTTCTCAGTCTTAACTACACAGCTGAATATCTAGGGAAGTTTTTCAAAATTGTCTGCGGCCCAGTCCACCAGGAGTTCTAACAATAGGTGGATGGTGGAAGGGGAGATTATTGGGGGGAGGGAGTGTAGTAGGGAAATAAGATGGGTGCTTCAAAAAAATATTTTAGTGATCTTTACTGTTGCTTTCTTTCAAATGAATAATAGATTTGTTAACAGATAAAAAACTTTGTATACAATTATGAAATGAGAAAATATTTATGAAAAGATAAAATAAGAATAGCATGAGGTAACAGAGCTTTGATATACCATAAATACCAAATATCTAACTCCTAAACCACTCAAACTTTTTAAAACATAAATTAAATATAATGTCTTTAAAAGAAAATTGCTTTGAAAAGGTGGTCGGGCTTTCCATGTAAAGAATCAAGATCAAATTGAATAAAATTTTTCAGAAGAGTTGTATCAGTCTCTGGCTAGACCATAGAGTAGAAACCAGTTAGTCTTGTATAGAAATTCAGAAGCATGTGCATTACTGAATGAGTATTTAATCTAAGCAAGATCTGTTGCTGTCTGAAAATTTACATAGCTCCATAAAATAGTACAACCTTGTTAAGGATAAATCTACCCTAGATATCCCTATTTTAGATCTAAAAGTGTTTTCTTATAATGTTTCAGTGGTAGCCCATTGGAAACACCTTTAAATAGGATGAGTTTTAATCCATTTTGTCTGTGTTTAAGTGTATGTGTATCAGCACATTCTATGAATGGAGAGAAGGAGATTATATACACTGTATCCAAAGAATGCGTTTTGGAATTGGGCATTTACCAAACACAGTTTGCAAGGGAAGTAGGATTTGTGGGTGATACCACTTTTCTAGGAGAGAATGCGCCCTATTCACAATTTTGTAGAGCTTAGTTATCTTGTAGCTTGTGTAGACCTTTGATCATCCTCATACTTTTATGTCTAGATGCCTTTTGATTACATAACCTACTAAGATTTCCTCAGGCTAATGAAAGAAAGATGAAACTCAAAGCTTTTACTCTTCCTATTAATTACTTGGTATCCATTTCCAGGGAACAAAGAGTTCCTTTTCTTACCCAGGGTAAACTCACTTTATAATCTATATTCTTAATTCCATTATTGCTGATTTACTGTAGGATGGACACCTTCAAGCTGGCCCTCTGTCATGTATCTTCAGCCTCCCCTTTTCTTTCCACCATCATCTTTCCCTCAACCTAAAAACATGCTCAGACTTTTCCATTCCAACTAACGAGGGCGAGGAGAAAGCTTCCTTGACCTCCCTTTATCTCCTCACACCCAATTTCTCCTACAGCCCCTTCCCTTCCAGCCATACGATCTGCTCTTTCCACATCCCCTTCTTTCCTCAGTCCACACTTGGGCTGTCACCTCAGAGGTCATTGCAACATCCTCATAGTCACACCCAGTGGACACTTTTCTACCTTCATTAATCTCGTATCACCTTTCAACAACATTTAATACTATAGACCACTCTGTCTTATTTCTTCCCTTACTGTCTGTGACCTCTTTTGCTCTGTTTTCTCCCTTCTTGTATGACCACTTTTCTCAAGCCCCTTTCCTGGCTCATCTTCTGTCCATCTCTTAAATGTTCCACACTTCTTGGGGTTTTATTCTTGCTCTTCATTTTGTCCCTGGATAATTTTGTTCATCCTTGGCTTCTGCCAATGGTATGTTGGAGCCAGTTTCTAAGAACCGGTTGTGTACATCTTTTCTCAACTCTTTATTCAACGACTGTCATGTTGGAAGCTTTAAATTGGCCGAGGGAGTATTTATGCCATGGAAATAGGCAAATCCTACCGATGGGGGTGGGATCTGTGAGAGTTAGTTTAACAGCACACCAATGGCTTCAGCAATGACGTATGTGCTGCCAATTCCCAAACCCGTGTCTCACACTTTCTGAGCCCCACTCATTATTTCCAGCTGATTTCTAGCCAGCTCCACTTAAATGCCCAAATGGAACTCATTTCAGTAGTCTTCCCTTACCCATGGTTCCATTTCCACGGTTTAAGTGACCTGCAGTCAGCCGTGGTCTGAAAATATTAAATGGAAAATTACAGAAGTAAACAATTCATAAGTTTAAAATTGTGCACAGTTGTGAGTAGCATGATGAAATCTCACACCGTTGCACTCCATCCCGTGAATCATCCCTTTGTCTAGCATGTACACCCTGTATATGCTCTCTTCCCGTTAGTTACGTAGTAGTCATATCAGTTATCAAATCTGCTGTCGCAGTATCACAGTGCTCCTGTTCAAATCAGCCTCGCTTTATTTAACAATGGCCCCAAAGTGTAAGAGCAGTGACGCCAGCCATTTGTATATGCCAAAGAGAAGCCGTGAAGTGCTTCTTTTAAGTGAAAAGGTGAATATGATACAATATGATATTTTAAGAGAGGGGCCTCATTCACATAACTTTTATTGCAGCACATTGTTATAATTGTTCTATTTTATTATTTATTGTTGTTACTCTCTTACTATGTCTAATTTATAAATTAAATTTCACATAGGTATATATAGGAAAAAACAGTAAATTTAGGTTTCGGTACTATATAAAATTTCAGGCATCCACTGGGATCTTGGAACACATTCCCTGCAGATAAAGAGGTACTACTACTGCATCTTCCTCTGAATAGCCCTCTCCTACATGAGTCAATGCTTTGGCTAATGGCCCTGCTAATTCTCCTGTCATCTTTGTAGAAAACTCACATTTCTTTCTTCCTTGACCATTGCATCTAATTAATTACTATGTATATATGTCTCCACCTTCTTTCAGAAAAGATTTAAGTTAGCTTACCTATATATATATATACTAGTACAGGACAGAATAATTTCTCTCATGGTGATGGTTAAGGAATCTGGACAAAAGAGAAATAAATACAAGAAAAAGAGAGGAACTCAGAACTAGGGTGGGTACATAAAACTCATGTCATGAACTCCAGACAGCTATATCCTGCCAGTTAATTGAACATCCCGAATTGCTCTCTGGATCCATCTCTGCTAAGAACTGTAACAGCCTAATTACTCACTACCCCAGACCTACAGTAGCTTTCCCACCCTCCCATTCACTTTCCATAATGCTCCAGAGAATGATTCCTAAACTCTAATCTGATTCTATCATACCACCTTATCTTCAGTTTACAAACTTTTAATAGCTCTCCACTGCTTTTGAGATAAAGTCCAAACACACACCCAGAGGAAACCTCCTCCAGAGACTTTTGGATCATCCTTTAAGATTCATCCCAGATATCACCCCTCTGTGAAGCCTTCCCTGGCTCCCACTGGCACTTCTACTCTTCGTCTGTATCCCTCATATATATCTGTTATTTGACCCAACTTGCAGTTGTGGAGTGCCTGCTCTATGCCATGAATTGTATTTTGTATTAAGGATACAGAGTAAAAGTCTTTGTTTTTAAGGACCTCTAGTTGAGAAAACATTTAAGCAAATTATAGAAAGTGTGATTAAGTGTAGAAGAGAGTGCAAGGTTCAGAGATAACAGGGAAGAAGAGGAGCACTGCCTCACTGCACATACCACATTCTCTTGCGACCATTACTTGTGTTTCTCTCCCACTGGAATGGGAGAAGTGTGTATTACATGCACCACAGTGCAAAGTACTGGGTAGGTGTGCAATGGTAGGTATATGTTAAATGGATGGGTAAATGAGAGGACATTGAAAGAAGTCTGAAATTATTTAGAATATTATGGACAAATTCCAGTGATTCTTGTTTCCGTTGCCACCTATAACCAACCTTATTTAGAGTTGGATGAATGGGGATGTGTAAACATGAGAACATTTATATTCTTACACTGTGTAGGCTAAATCCTTGCCTTGGGAACTTTTCTTTGTGGTTCAGCAAGTTTTGAATCTGTTAGCCTTCAAGGAGGAGCTCAGGGCCTAGCTTTTTCAATCAGCCCTTTGCTGAGCACATCAAAGAAATCTGTCCCTTGATGGTTCATTTGCTTTACAGCTTGCCAGAGGCTCAGGCAAAAGGTCCCAATTAAAAGATCTGTGTGTTTCTGTGGTCTCTTACTCAATGGTAAGGGAAGAATTCCCAGGGCTTCATCACATCATCAAACAATGCATCCACTTAATCTAACCGGATTAAACAAAAAAAGCCCCACACCATTCTAAAACTTTATAGTTCGGTTTCACCCATAGTCCAATTTCCTCTAATCTCTGAAGACTTCTTTCTGTTCATGCTGATATAAAAGCGTCTAGACTCTAGAACATTATTTCTCAGTCCTGGCTTAAAAACAAAAGGAAGGAAAAGGAAAAATGAAAGAAAGAAAAGCAGTATCAGTCAGACTCCACCTCCAGAGAATTGCTGGCCTGCATTGGGGCCCAATGCAGAATTTTTGAAAGTACCTTAGTTGATTTTAATGTGTAACCAGATTTGAAAACACTGGCTTAGAGTCATAACCAGAATGCTTAGCCTGGATATTACTTCAGAAGACTGCCACCTTCTTATCCTGCAGGCCTCTACCTAAATGTTACCTTCTCAGTAGGGCCTCCCCCATCACCTAATGGCTCAGAACATTTACCACAATTTGAAAATAATTTGTGCATTTATTTTTTTTTCTCGTTTCTTCTCTATTCCTCCTTCTAGATTAGGAACTTCATAACATATTGTCATACACTGTTCAGTGAATGTGAGCTGTAGATACAGGAATATGTGACTGCTGCTAGACTTAATCAACAGAAGGGAGAAGGAACTAGAAGAAAGAGTTAAAGTTTAAAGGCAAGAAACTCTGTACTTAGAAGAGAGTCACAGAATGCCTTCGCTGTTTGACAAAAGTCGAGAAATAGTACTAAACTGCAGTGCAAAGGTTGCGTACCCCTACCACTTCTTTAAAAATAAAAATAAAACACATTTTATTCACACAGTAATATATGTTTGTAAAAAATTCAAACAATACTGCTAAAAGTAAAACTTCTAACCCCCATTCTCCAGGAGTAACTATTGTTCATAGTTTTGTGTTTATCATTTAAAGTATTTTATAATGTGTACACAAGTAATATACAGGTTGATTAAAATAGAACTGAACACTTTCAAAACGTGTTACTCAGTGTGTTTTATGTAAACATATAATTAAAGCCTGGAGTTGTCCTGCGGTGAGACACCTGTAAGGATAAGTTTATGATTTAGCACAAAGTACATTTTTATAAGATAACCTAGTTACTGAGTGATAGATTCTTGAAAGTGTTCAATTTCTTTTGAATTACCCTGTATTTTACACACACACACACACACACACACACACCCCAAAAGGGGGTTCTTAACACACCCATTATTAATGAAGGTTAGTTATTTTAGAAGTTAGTTCTACCCCCAAAATTGAAGATTAGATTTGAATTGGTTTAAGCAGTGAAAAATTTGGTAGTACCTTCTCACTTTATCACAGTTCAGCTATTTGGAAACACAGGGATCAGCAAGCTATTCCTGTCAAATCCAACCCTTCCCCCTTTTTTGTAAATAAAGTTTTATTTTAAAATAGCTAAGTTCATCCATTTACATATTGTGTATAGCTGCTTCTGTATTGTAATGGTAGAGATGAGGAGTTGTGATAGAGAACCTATAGCCCGTAAAATCTGAAATATTTATTGTCTGGTTATTTAGGGAAAAAGTTGGCTGACTCCTGCCCTAGTTGATCAAAAAGATTATACTGTCAGCCTTAGCTGGTATGGTTCAGTGGACTGAGCACTGGCCTGCGAACCAAAGAGTCACCAGTTTGATTCCCAGTCAGGGTACATGCCTGGGTTGTGAGCCAGGTCCCCAGTGGGGGTGGCTCATGAGAGGCAACCACACATTGATGTTTCTCTTCCTCTCTTTCTCCCTCCCATCCCCTGTGTCTAAAACTAAACAAATAAAATCTTTTAAAAAATTATATCATCAGTAATCAATCAGAACAAACCAACCAAGCCCAGTATATGAGCATATGAGCATGTGTTGGTGGTTGAGGTTTTATATTGTAGCTATAGAAAGAGTGGACTGTACACATCTGATTGCTTCTCGTAGGAAGGAAGTATGCCAAAGCATTGGTAAGTGATGGGGTGGGGAAGGAGCAGGAAGACATGTTCCGTCTAGCTGGGTCCTGGCTTGTTAGGCAGGTCACATCTTCTCCCTGTCTATTCTCTTCCCTTGCAAGGGGAGCAGTGCTCATTACAGATGTGGCCAGTTTTTAGAACACCTGTAGGTTGGATCCTTTGAATATAGACCAGTCTGCCCTGTCTTTGCTGCCAAGCTGCATAAAGCATTTGGTTGAACAATAAAAGGCTGGTCACCTTTTTGAACCCTGCTCCAGGTGCAGTGGAATCACCCTTTCCCCTCCACAGCTGCTCAGCATGCAAGGTAGGAGACCCCGCAGTGTCAGCTTGAGGGAAACACTACAAGACATTTGGTTTCGTCTCTACTGGGTTTATCTATTTCCCTCCAATCCCAAATTTGTTGGAAATGCCCCTCCAGAGACTCCACTGCAAATCTTCCAGTCATAGCTGTCTGTGTTTGCATTGACCAGCTTTGGAAAGGTGTAGTGCCATGACTGGTGGGGAGGCATTATAGCAGGACAAGCTTGCCAGGCTGACCACTTCCTCTTAGGTCTGTGTTGGTCCCTAATAAGTGTTTCCTTCCTGTGGAGCTTGTGGTTTGTGAGCTCACAAGCTGCTATCGTTTGGGTAAATCCTGTACAGACTGGCCCTGAATTTGATTTAGGCTGCCAACATCTGTCTTAAAGTATGAAATATTTGGAGGAGGTTGGACTAGCCTCTCCTCACTTTCCCTCCTCCTTTTTTTTTTTTTTTTTGCATCCTTTGCAACTCCTTGTTCAAATACTGCCCCTACAGAAAATAGGTGTTAATACTTTATAGCCCCTGAAAAGTATTTGCTTTTAAGCTTCTGTGGTTTAGAGTATCCCTATAATTTTTGGTGTGAACATTCACATTTTCTAGAACTATCAGTTCTTACCTTCTATTTTTTCCTTGCCTTCACAAGTTTCATACACAGCTACACACTACTAGTAATTCAAAAAAAGGATAAAAGTTGCCAAAAATTTGAATGATCTATATAGCTGAGAATAAATAAAGCTGATTATGTGTCTGGCTTGTATAACTAAACATTTATATCCATTGCATAGGTGTGATTGGCCTGCATTTTTAATGGTGAAATTGCAGAACTGAAAGGGACCTTGAAGATCAAGTAAATTGTACAGATGTGGAAAGGCCCTATAGACCTGGAGTGACTTGTCCAAATGATGAATCCTGGTCCCGTAGGCCTTTAGACCAGAAGGCTTAATCTATAGTTACACATTCCATCCATAAAACTTCCCCTCTAAAGCATGATTTAAACAAAGCAAATACCAGAAACTTCACTTTGGGTTTATATTGCTTTCTCTGATGAGTATGTGTGTGATCTGAGACTCTCTCTGCTGTCTGCAAATCAGACATTCTTGCTGGATTGCATCAGAGTCCAGGCGACATGATTGATGAAGAAAGGGCAGAGGAGGAATGACGTAATGGCTCATGCAACGTTTACCTGCAAATTATCTCTAGCTGTGTACTGCTCAGTGTCTGTGTGACTCATGCACTGAGGCACTGCCATCCCTGTTATTCAGCACTGTAGTCTCACACTTACCTCACCCTATGTTTCTCTCCTTTCTTGCCAAATCTGATTAGAAGCACTTTTGTTTTAAGCCATGTTTATGAAGCCATAAGAGGACTTTGTACCAATGACCATGTGGAGAAAATAAAAGACTGTTAGAACAAGCAAATTACATACTGACTTGGTCAAATCAGCTTGATGCCTCTCTCAATTTAGTTCAGTAAATGCTTACATAGCACCTACTATGTGCCTTGTAGTATTGATGCTGATACTTTTTTTAATTACATGGCTGTTTTGTCCCTCAGCTTCAGTTTCACAGATTGACAGCAAATGAATCTGTACCATGCCAGTGACTAGGTACAAGCTTTCACATGTACTTCTTGTAAACCTCAAAGCAAAGCAGTTCAATTCGAACCCATTTTAGAGGTGAGGACAATGGCTCAGTTCCCTTAGCAAATATATGTCAGAATTTGAATTGGAATCCTAGTCTCTTGACACCACATACAATATTTTTTTTACTACGCTACAAGTGTCTTTGATTTAGTTACTCAGGGAATTTTTTCCAGAAAAATGCTCAGTTCACTCAAGTTGATCTTCATACTTGAAATAGTCTCTGCCTCTGTTCTTTGTTTAAGCTTCGGATACTGCGAGTCAAGAGAATAGACATACACACACACACACGGTCTCTCCAGAAAGTAGTCATCCATGTAATAGGAAAAACAGACGTTTACTGAAGAAGTTACAAGATACAAAGAACACTGTACATAGGACAGTGATGCCTCAGTCCCTTTCAAAGCAGGCACCTTGCTACCTCACACAGTTCTCCCAGTCACCATCAGCTGCCCTGTTGTGTTTTCCTGAATCTTATCAATGATTTGAAATCACTTCCCTTTCAAAGGTGATTTTAGTTTTGGGAAAAGCCAGAAGTCACAGGATGCCACATCTGGGCTGTAGAGGGGGGCGTTGAGTGAGTCATGTGGATTATTTGATATTTTACCAAAATTCTATGCATGAGACATGATGCATGAGTGGGCATGTTGTCTAATGAAGTTGCCAATCACCAGTTGCCCGTAGCTGTGGCCTTCTGAATCATCCAAATAATTTCCACGGAGGAATATTCAAACTTAATGCAAAATTTGATTCAGATTCATTGCTCTACTCGCTCAGTCATTGTGATTGCGGTGGCCACACAGTACGCATGCTCACTCAGTGGCATCTACCACCCCCACTGACTAGTACAGTGAAGTCATCATTGTTCATGCATGTGCATTCCAGTCCACTCTCCTTGGCTGCCAGATTACATCGATGTCACACAAACCTTTCTCATTAAATTAACAATGGCTGGACTTTTTCCAGACTGACCTCATCTGTTTGTGTGCGTATGTGTATGTGTATGTATATATACATGTATATATGTGTTATGTGTTCTATGGTGGATTTGTATTAATTATATGAACACTAAATTCATTGTCTATATTGGTGGCTAAATATATCTTTCATTTTCTGTTTGTTGTGCCAAGTTGGAAGGATTAATACCAAGGAGATGAGTACACTGTATTCATAAGAGAATTGTGTTATCATTGAACCCAAGGGAGGAGAACCAACAGAAGAATAGTGTGATCACCCAACAGAGTAGTGGAAGGGGGTGGATTAAGAAAAGCCTATTGAATTTAGCCAATGTTGACCTTTGACAGAATAGTGATCTATCATAAGATCAGAAGCAAAATACAAGATATTAAACATCATCTAATATCAGATTGGAGTAGTTAGGAAGATATCATAAATCCAAGAAAGAGGCAGCAGGAAGAGAGGGCACAGGCCTGGGAATTGAGGTCTGGAAACCAGGGCTGGGTGATGATAGTACCTAAATGGTAGAATTTGGGGGTTAAAAGCAGAAGCAAATGGTGTCATCAAGAAGAATTCCGGCTTCTGAGATTCCCACTATAGTTCTAGTGGGAAGGTCCAGCCTCTGAGGGAGTAGAGGCAGGAGAATCATCGGTGTCTATTGGCAAGCAGCTTCTTGTAGCCTCTCACCCATTGCATAGTGCTGTTACTACTTTTCTAAGTAGTTAGGTAATTTGCTTGCAATTTGGGAAATCAAGGCTGGCTCTCCAAGGATGTCATTGGGTTGGAGAAGAGAGGGCCAGAAGTTAGTGTAAGTAAGTGGAAGGCCAGTAAAAGTTCAACTCTCATAAATAGAAAAACCAACTCATTCATAATATCAAACCTCCTCATATTCAAGGAAGTGGAGTTAAAGGGCTCCTCCCTTTCCTGTATTTGTGTAGCTAATAGCACTTTGCATTCTTAAAAGTCAAATCCTGTTAGTGATCATTTTCTTTCTCTCAGATTGCTCACTTCATATTTTTGACTCACTGTTCAGTATGAACTGTAGGAGGCTTCTTGACTCCTGTCACCAAGAAACAAGCTGCCTTGGAGAAGTTGAAGCTTGGAGCCTAGGGCACTGAGATTAGGACAGGGTCTTACAGTGGGGCCCCTATATCTCCGATGTATGTGTACAAGAATCCCTGTGGGTGCTTATTAAAAATGTAGATTCTGTGCCCTGACCATTGTGGCTCAGTTGGTTAGGCGTTGACCCTCAAAGCAAAGGGTTGCCAGTTGGATTCCCACTAAGGGCACATGCCTAAGTCATGGGTTCAGCCCCTGATTGGAGAAGCATGCAAGGGGCAACCAGTCGATCTTCCTCTCTTGCACTGATATTTCTTTCCCTCTCTTTCTCCTTTCCTTACCCCCTCTCTAAATAAATAAATAAATACATTTTTAAAAATGTAGATTCTTGAACCCCTCTCTAGGCCAACTAAATAGAAATCCACGATCGGCTGTGGCTCAAGAATATGCTTATTAATAAGCACCCTTGAGAAGGCTTACAAAGCCTATAATTTAAGAACCACTAGTCTAGGAAATGTGTTTGGGCTGTAATAAGCCAAGTTCTAGAAAAGTAACCTCTTTTACAAACCGAATTCTTATTCTAAAGTTAAACTTTATTAATATATAATATGGCCAGGCTGATTTGCTTTAATGAAAATTTATAAATCTGTTTGAAACTCTTAAGAGAAAAGTTTAAATGCAAGATACATGCAAAATGTTAGCAGTCAGTAGTAAATAAGGTAAACACTAGGAAATGAGGAAAAGAAGCTTTTATGAATGCAGAAGGGCTGTGTGTTTTGTGAAATTTCTATCATTTCCCATGAAGGGGTAAAAGAAGGGGAGAACACAGGAGAAAGCTTTCCTTGGCTTTGAAGATCCAGATCCTTTCTTCTGCTTGCTTCCAAAATGCAGCTGCTTCCTACTCACAGTCCTTTTGTCACAGGCCAGCTGTGTCTCATTTATTCCCATATCCACTGCCGCTACTCAGCCCTTATACACCCCAACTAGAATGGAGATTAGCGGAAAAGAGGAGCAATTTGATAGAAAATCGAACTGAAGTTTTATAGAAAAGAAGGAGGCAATGATTCTGAGTTCTGAAAAGACCTAAATAAAGCCTTAGACCAGAAAGCCCTTAGCCATAGACCTCTGGGTAAAACCGTTTGTTGTCATTATAAACTGTCCGGGTAGGGGCAGTAAGAGAGACTGGTCCAGTTCCACTGTCCCAACTGAGATCCCCTCAGAAACTAACTCAAACTAATCTCTCCCCAGCGCTCATCTGATTCTTGGCTCTTAATTAAATTTTGCTTTTGTTGTATTTAAATTGTTAACTTTGTATAAGTCATTTCCCCAAGTAATCTCTAAATTTCTTAATGATAGAAACTGTTATATACTTCTTTCAAGTACATTCACCGACTCACTTCTTTCTTCCTTTCCCATAATCATCATCATTACTACCCACAGCTGGATGAATTGGAGTTTCACCTTTTACCCGTTTTCATCAAATTATCATCTGTAATTTTCATCTATAATGGTCCCTTTTAAAAAAGTTCTTCTATATAGTCATTGAAGCCATCATTTAAATCCCAGAAGTTTTACATTTCCTCTTTTTACTTTATATTTAAAACTCAGCTTTGGAATGATAAGAATCCAGCTTGTTTATCTTACATCTTGTCTTCCCGTAAGAAAATCCCAATTTGGGATGTACTCAGCCCTAAGCATAGACTTCTAGAATTTGCTACTTAGGTTAAGAAATTCATGCTAAGAGCAAATGTTTCTGGCACTGTTTTAAATCAGATAACCAAATTAATTGGGGTATGTCAGCCAAAGCAAGCACTCTTGATAGGCAGAACCATGATGCATTGTCTTGAGTGGTTTGATTACTAAACCACTGCAAGCTCCTAAAAGTGAGCTATTATTAATATGCATTGTTAGGGATTTAAATTTTTTTTTTTTGCTTTTCAAGTATTTTTGAATGGTCTCATTTTATGTACTCTTTGTTCAAAATCTGACCATATTCATCTTCATAACTCTTTCAGTATTACTGGCTTTCTTAGTGTTTTTTTTTTAGCTGGTATTTGTTTTATATGAGGTTTATCCCATCTCCTGCCCTCTAATTTTTCCTGACTTGCTGTTTATAGTGTCCTTGGCATTCACTAGCCTATTGACAGGTGTTTGAAATGGGAAGAAAAGCAGAAATCACCTGTTCTACAGGCCTTTATTACTTTTCCTATTTTCTCTTCTTGAGCATGAGAGTCAAGGATTTGAGTCTCTCAGATTCAGTGTTTTTATCTTTTATTTATTGAAACAACATATCTTCTTGCCTAAAATTTTTATGTGACTAGAAAAACCATATGTATTAGAGCCTTAGTGACATAAAACTGATGTTTTCATGTTTACTGATCCATTTTTGTATGAAATATCAAATTCTAAAAATCCATATTTGTACATTTCCCACCACGAAAAGATGATGCAGTAAAAGAAACCAAATCATGAAGGATGCAAAAGTCCAGTCAGGAGAAACTATAAGCGATACATTACACAGTGAAGAACAGAGACAAAGGGAGGCCTAGAACTGGCCCAGGAAAGACTTTGCTCTGGTTGCAATTAAGGCCAACCTCTAAAGTGCTTTAAGTTAAAGTGTTTCACTAATGGAAGTTAGAGTGTTGTATAAGCAAAATAGGCCTTGTTGCTTTCAGTACCATTGTAATTAATTGTAATATGGGACTGATAGGAATCATTGGGAAAGATACATTAGTAATCTGGTGGCAACAGGGAGTTGGCAAGAGGTGGCCACTGAGGGAATGGGGGCAGATGTCTGTTGGTATCTTTTGGTGAGCAGATTATCATGGCCTCCCACTCACTGGTTATTACAGAGCATGGGGTTATTAGTTTTCTAAGTAGGTACATGCTAATTTTCTTGCAGTTTGGGAAACTGAGGCCCCCCTTGGGGTTAAGATCAGCTTTGGTTTCCCCAGCACAACTTTGCCATGAGATCTATATAGGGTGTTGCCCTTCTCATCTACCAAGTTGTCATAATATTTTCCACCCTCCTGATCTTTATACCATCATAATTACAATAAATTGCCACTGCCCTTGGAGATAATCTTTTCTCACATCTGGGTTTTAGTCTTTCAGTGAAGCTGCTTAAAGCAGTGGGGAAGAACGAGCCTTTCCATAAAGTTAAAGTTTTCCCTGATAAAGGTAACTACTCTACCCCTCCTTCCCAATTAGTTCCCTGCCAGCAATAGCATAGACTTGAGCCAGTGCCATATGTTTTAATACCATAAGGACTCACTTGATAAAGGCTGTGCATGGCAAAGGGAAAAAGCAGCCAAAGTTTCTAAGCTAAAATTTTCCAAGATTTCCATATGAGATGCAGCCAGGGTACCCTTCATCTAATTGTTACCATGTGTTTGCTGTAGTCATTGGTACCCTGCAATTCTCATTCTCCAGCAGTTCTAGAGATTAGACATTACAGGAAGTACAAGCCATGTCATGATGGAAATCTACTCTAGCTACAGAGAATTTGGTCTTTGACAAAATGAAGTACGATGGCAAAGACAGGGAACAACTGTGGGATTAATTCTGTCATCTTTCCAAATAATTACTAAGTAATTATTGGTCTGTTAGTCAGGAGCATTCAGTATTATGTTTCATTGTTCTATTAATATTCTGCATGTGTTTGCTAGCTTTGCTTTCCTTTTTGTTATGTGCTTTAAATAGGAAAAGGATTGTTGTCTTGTTTCGGCCCTTATATTTTGCATGGAGAACTACACAGCACAGGGATGCCAATGCTAGCTAGTTGTTAGTATCTGACTAGTTGAAGTAAAATGATTTCATAGATTCCTGGGCCTAGGAGAGATTAATTAATGAATAATAATTGCAAAATACTCAGACAATTCAGAAACCTGTATACCTACATATAAGAAAGAACTATTTTTCTCAGTGTGGCTGATAATGATTTTCAGATCTCATATAATGATAATTTTAGCCTCAGTATCCACCAAACTTTGTCATACTTGCTAATAAATAATAAAATTGGCTGGTTTATGGTAGGCTCAAAAGGAAAAATAAAAGATCTATGACCATTAAATACTAGAATGTCCCTGAATGAGAATTCAACTTGCCCACTCAAGTCTTTGCCTCCTGTTTTAAGAAATTAATGGATTTTAACCAAACCTGCAATATTACTTAAGAACATAACATTCATCTTCAGTTCTGTTTATTTTCCTATTGTATTGTACTGAAACAAAATGATAGCTAATGTAAATTTCCACGTAATTTCTCTGAGCAAGTTACAGCTCACAGTAATGGTAATAATAACGGTAGCATTAAAAGCAAGAACAAGATTGCCTCCCCCTGTTAGCAACCTAAGCAGTCAAAGGCATTAATGGACCATGAAAACTGGAGAGCTGGGGTGACCGTGGGTCAGAGCTAAGGTACATAGGCGAGCACAGTATAGGGGAAACTTTCATCACCTCCACCACACTGAGCCTTTTCTCTTGATAGAGCAAGCTCTTAATTTCCTCAGGTTGTTAATCTGGCACCTTTCATGAACATCAGTGTTCACTTTGGAAAATAAAAAAAGGAAACAGCCAAAACATCTAAGTGTTAAGGTGGAAAGAAAATCAACAGAGGAAATTGCAGTAGCACTTGATACAGTGGCACCTTTTTCTTGAGTCATACGAGGTGAAGATATTTGAAATTTTGCAGCTTTAACAGTCTCTCTTTAAGACAGTAACCAAAGGTCTTGGGAAGGAATGTGGCGTAAGTATTACTGCCACAGTTTAGCTATGGCTTTTAATGCATATGTGCCCACATTTTGAAAATTGGCCTCTTAAAATGTATGTGAGAGTCAAATGATTTGAAAGCAAATACCACTTCCTTTCCTTTTTACTTTTGCTCCTTGTTTGCCATTTCCTTTCTAAGGTTAATTACCGTTTCTAAAGGAATTGGTGTTTCCTAGCCTGGTATAGTTTCTGTTTGTTTTGGATAGTCAGTATACCTGCCATCTCTTATGGAATCTAGTATACCTAGGGTTTGATTATAATACCAAGTTTTCACTTTATTCTCTCTTGTTTTCAGGTAAGTCATCGGATCAGAATAACGTTTCTTTAACGGAATTTTCCATTTGGTAATGTATTACTATTTTTGTCAAATGATGTAAACTTTCATTATTGTGATTTCTCAGTCTGTATTTTCCCACACATTTGACCTCTGTAGTACACTCTGTATGGAAGGCAAAGGGGGCGGGGGTGGCTGGGAAACAAGCGAAAGGCATAGAACTAAATATATTTATAAGTCAAACAAACACTGTGGAAAGAAACCTACCTCTTTATAGCTATTTCCATCAGATTTGGCTTTTAGAAAATGGAAACGCAAGTTATTGTATTCAGATACATTTAGAAAAATGGGCTTACTGTAGAGCCTTCCTCAAGTTTAGAACAGTGGCTTTCCATTTGTTCTTGGTGAAAATCTGGCATTCCTCGAAATGTTGCTGTACATCTTGGGAAAAACATTTTATATTATCAGAGCTTTTCTTTTGAATCATAGTTTTGAGTCTTCAGCTATTTGTTTATTTTAAAACACAGTTATTGAATAGAAGAAACAAAATGCATAGTTTTAGAAGCATAAAACCAGAATTCTGTGGCACACAGATGGTACCAGTGCTGTGGTCCATAATTATAGAAGATTAAAGTCTCCGGGAGTGAGTATAATGAGAGGGACAGGGGGACACATGGAAACATCAGATGGCTCCTCCCCGATGTTCTGGATCTTTTCGCTAGTAAGAAGGATGTGTGGATATTGTTTTATACTATATACACTTACCCACTTTCTGCAAAGGTAGGTGGGTTAGTCATGACTCCTAACAATTCTTTTCCCTTGAGGGAATGTTTCTCTTTCTATAGGACTAGATACATATAATCCATTGAGTAATGAGCAACCAGAACAAAAAATCCTACTCCCAGCTTCACACCCTTCCCAGTGTTTTTGACTGGGACTCTTTTGTAGGTTTTATTTTAGAGATTAACCTTATAAAAAGATAAAATACCAGAGAATCAGCTGTGTGCCATATTCCTTCAATTCTACTATTCTCTTATCTCTTCCCTTTTTACCAGTTTTAATTTTTCAAACTAAATACTTGGTAACTAGTAGTTATATATCCTATTGAGACCATGAAACATTGGCATTTATTGTTGCTGATTGAGAAAAGTCACAGTCCTTATACACTGGATGAAACAGTGAGGGGATGACATTAACATTTTATTTTAAAAATGTGGTGGTAGAAGCAAACTTCCTACTAGATCAGCAGGCTACCCCTTCCTTACTCAGATACAGGCCTCTTCCTGCAAGTTCAAGAGCATATAGGTTGGGAACCATTTCTACTCTGCGTTTGGTTGAATGAATAACTAGATGGGTGAGTAAATGAATGGATGATTGTGTATATATTCATATTAGACTTTTTGAGTTTTAGTATTTTAATATTAGAAACTTTAAAAAAGATAACTTCCCATTTTAGTCACAGTTGCCCTATGTTTGACAACATAAGATTGTGTGGATGATTTTTTGGGTTAATAATTCCCATATCAACAGTCATATACCTGTATTAGATTTCTTTTGAATATCTTTGTGAGGGGAATGGTAGGTGGTAAGAAAGGCTTAAATAGTATCCTTTAACTCAAAGTATTCAAAACAATTTAGAAAAAAACAAAGTGTTGGTTGATTCTATACTTGTTATATTTTTAACACCTTCCTCTGTCTTGTATGTTCCAAAAGGATAAAATACCTAAAAATTCTTTCTGGTCCTTTTATATCTTTACACTAGAAAGGATATTGGTAGAATGACTATCTTGTCAACTGCTCATAAAGTCTGCTAATTATGAGTTGTATAAAAATAAATTTGAATGCTGTTATTCCTTTTTCTTTCCTGAAAATCTCTCTAATTTTCTTATTAATGTCATTAAAAGCCCAAAGCCAAAAAAATATTCTGTGTATTTCCTGAGAAATTGTTTATTCAGAGAAAACTCCAGCATTCTAGTATAGTATTTTAGAACTTTGGAGAAAATGAGGAGCCCTTGGAAGAGTACATACCATCTAGTAAAAGGCAGGATCATCTGGGAATAAGAAGTCTTCCTAATACTGTGAGGGACTGGGAGATGTTAAGGAGGAATTCAGATCCCCGCCACCCCACCCTGTGCCAAATTAAGTATTTTATGCAATTCAGCTAAGCTCCCATCAGAAAGGGCAGAGACATGTGGGTTCTTCAATTATAAAATGAGTTGATATCAAAACTAAGTCACCGGTAATGGATTAATTTCTGGATCCCTAAGCATATTCTGATAGCCGTCTCATTTCAAGGCCAATAGGTTGTGTTAGATAAAATATGCTGAAATTGCTTGAAATTAAATTTAATAGAAAATGGAATGACCAAATTTTTTTGTTTCTTTTCTAAAATAAGCTTCTAAACAGTTGAACAGTATTTTTAAATATTCTCAATCTCAGGTTCATTGCTTCTAGAATTCTGATGATTCTTGAAACTGAGTGCTGAGATTATTGAAGTAAAAGTTGCTACAGCTGTGACTGACATTACAGAAGAGACACTGGCTCTTAAATTCCGTATGCCTCAGTTTCTCTCATCAGTTTGCCTTCACTGGGCAGAAAGCCCCAGTTAGGGACTGTGTGTGCTTTTGCTTACTTTGTACTCGGAACTCTTGCCACACTGCCAGGTACACAGTAGGCACTCACTGAGTATCTGATCAATGAGGAGAGATATCAAATGTCAAATAATCTCCACCACATAGGAGAGTTGTGAGAAGTGAGAGGATACACACACACATACACACCCATTCCCAAAAATAAGTGCTCAAAAATGTTTTTTTTTAAACAATATATTATCTATGCTAATCTAATTCACACATAGCAGGGTGACCCTATTAATTTGGAGTGGATGGCATCTTGTGCCTGATAGAGCTAGAGTTGCTTATGTTCTAGTTGCTTATATATTCTCCCTGATAGTGAATATATCTACTTAAGATAATTAATTACAACTCAGAAATTGTTTGAATATGACATGAGAATAAAGGGAATACATTAAAACAGTATGGTAATTTCCCTTTTATTCTAAGGTTTCTATTTCAAATTCGGACCATACCTCCCTTTGAGTAGTGCTAGATAAACTAACAAGGTTTTATAACTCAGTTTGTGTATACTTTTTAATCTGTGAGGGTTCCATTACTGCAAGCCAGTTATTATCTGATTTTTCAAACATGTTTATTTTTCCTACAAATATACCCCACTGATCACCTTCATTAGATTAAGAAGTGCCACCTGTACTCATTTTTAATACATCAGCCACTTTCTAACCACTCTAGGTTTAATTGGTAACCTTTTTCTGATCTTGTTCCCTGTTTTGATCTTGAAGTCCACTTTGCACCTTCTATCCCTGTGTTTTACATTATGGAAAACAGTAGCATCAGTGATCAGGAAAAACCAATATGAGAGCTAATTTGATACTTTTTCAAATACTATTTGTTTCAATAAATACATATTAAATGTCTATTGTGTGGGCATCCTGGAATGTGATTCAACAACAAGTAACATAAGTCATGACGATTTGTGAGTTGTAAAACTGAAAGCATAGATTTTCCCTGTGTTCTAGATCTCAAATCCTA
This sequence comes from Anoura caudifer, assembly GCA_004027475.1. NCBI lineage: Eukaryota > Metazoa > Chordata > Mammalia > Chiroptera > Phyllostomidae > Anoura > Anoura caudifer. Next base: position 130,641 of record PVKU01001957.1, read on the forward strand.
GAACAAGAAGGATGCCATGATGTCCAGCAGTGTTTCCCAAAGTGTGTTCTATGGAACACCAGTCCTGTGACATGTACTAACAAAAGCCAGGTAAATTTAAGAAAAATAGCGATCAATACTCTTGAAAAGCCATGGTGCAAATATGATAAATTTTGTAAAATATTTACAAATAATTTTCTAAAATATTATATACAAAGAGACAAATTTAGCTTTGTTGAATTAATTTAATTGGGAATATACTTGGAAGAAAACCAAGAATAGTAATGATACATTTAGAAGCTTATAATTCACTCATTCAATTTTTATTTTGATTCTGTAACAAGGAAAAATGATTACCTGAGAAGGTGTTTTCTGTATATAGTAAATGGAGTTAAAATCTGTACTGGAAGAACTTTTCTTTTTCGCTTTATATACACAAATTGCTATTGTTTCTATCACATTTTTACCATAGATTATTAAGTTTAAAAGTTTAAATACTGCACTCAGAAAAAATGAGTTATGAAGATATTTGCACTATAGAAAAACTCCCACTCTCTAGAATCTTTGAATGGTGATTTTAGATAATAAAATTTTCTTAATTCTTAAAGGAACTTCCCCAACACCACCATAAACTCAAGAACTTCAAAACTATATATTATTTTAACTGATTTAGATGAAAATGTTTCTAAAATATTTACACTAAGTTGCCTTAAAAGAACATATATGCTGACCATAATTTAAACTTTTTTGATGACCCAATCTAGTTCACTTTGCATTTCAGCAAGTGCTTATTCTGCACCTCCTGTGCGTGATGATCTTGTCAGGCCCTTTTGTTTACTTAACTCTGTTTACCACCATTAGACAGCTGCTGAGTGCTGGGCTTTGGGGCTGTTAGGTCAACTTTTTATAGCATTTCTGATTTCCTTGCTGTGAAGACTGACAGACACCTGTGGCGGTGCCTCCCTGAAGCTCACCTTTTGATGTGATGCTGCTATTCCTCTATGACTATGAAGCTAAAATGACCAACCATATGAATATGCATATAAAACAAAAACACACAAGGACATTCTTTCATGTGTAAAGTCCATGAAATTTGTAGATTTTGGCTGCTCGGGAGTCCTTCTTTTCCTCATTTCTTGAAACTCTGAAATTGTTCAAACATTTTAAATACATGCAATGTTGCTATAAATTTATGAAGCAGACATGTCCTTGATCCCTTTCCTTAGTAATGCTTCTAGGAACAGATTCAAAGTTTTTATCACCTCTATCTGTGTTATTTTATGACCTAGTGAGAATTAGTTGTGTCTAAAATATTAATCAGCATATTTTCATCTAATTATAGTTCAGAACTTTCTTATGAACCATTTCATATTTGCCTGAAACATGGTTTAATTTTGAACTATAATGGAGACCTTTAAAACCATTCTTATTAGTTTTTCAAATTCACAGTTTGTGAATATACATATAAATTTACATTTTGTCCTATTACATACACACACACACGCCATAGAATTCTTAATAAAGGCTTCTATACCAGGCTCATTTTGATATTCTCCTTTGTCAAATTGATGTGTCCTGAGGACATCTATCACTAAAAATCAGTATTTACAAAATATTTGTTAAATTATATGACTGGGATACCCATTAAGCTGAAAGTGAATTGAGTGCTGGAGTGAAGACCAGCCTCACGTGTGCATTGTACAGAGCTGAAAGAACTGACGTGTTAGATCAGGAAAGGTTGCTAAGGCTGTGGTACAGATTGGAGCAGTAAAGCTAGATGAGGTTTTTAGCACCTCCCAGTGACCATGTTAATCATACCTGTTCTGCAATTACCTCTCTCTTTATTAGCCACTGTTAACTAGCTCATCACGTCCTCCAACATCTTTTTATCTCTTTAACCCTCTGCTATATTTACATGTCCAAATCTATCTGGCACCCGTATTACTGAATGAGAATAAGCAAAAAGCACTATGATAACAGAAGAATGAAATTCCTATGTGTATGCTTTGTGTTACAAGCAATGTATACTGAGATTTTTTTTAAGTCAAAGAAGAAATGTGAGAATCTTGACTTATCTGCCATTTAAAATTAAATTGTGGTATTTTGGTCTAATTAAAGAGTGTAGCAGATCCTTTTTTTTTTCCCTCTAAAATTATTTCTAGACTTCTTGAGTAACCTATTATCTTTCCATTCCTTTTCTACTTATAAGTCTTCCCTTTTTAAACCATATAAATGTAAGCCAATGCTTGTTTGTATCAGAGTGTGATTTGTGTTTGTATGAAAGTGTGATTCACATTCGATAGGACTATAATCTTCCTTTCAAGCTGTTATCACAACATTAAGGAGTGAAAGAATTTTCATCATATTTTCATCAGACTTTATGACTTATTTTCATTTGATTTTTTTTTATTCACTTGGAATTTATGGGAGAGAATTCCAGAAAGCTACAGTTGTTCTTTTTTTTTTTTTTCTTCAGTTAGAGGAAGTGGCTAGTGTGAGATTGAGGGCAGGGAGAGTGTGGCACAAGGAAACTGGCTTGAAACCTCTACATGTTAAGTGCAATTTTATTTCTGAGTAATATCTCTGATTGAATAATCACATTGGGCAGTAGCCATACAAGTTTTATTCCTTGGAAAGTCTTACTATAATCGAGAAGTTTGCTAGCCTATCATGTACCATGTAATTTTATTTTCTAAAATTATGTGGCATTTAATGTCTTCATTTCTCCATGCAACCTTTTAAAATCCTTGTATCTTCATTTATTGCTCCCATACCCTTTTTCTATTTTATCTATTTTTTTGCTATTCATTTAGCTATTTTGCAAATAAACCTTTTGCAGATTTTCTGAAAGCTGGATTATCTCACTGTGGCCTGATCCTGTGGTTTCTTAGTAGAAGACAAGTTTACAACGGGAAGCTGCAAGTTCCTTAAGTTCAAAATCTGTATGAGTTTACATTAGAAAGCCAAAATATTTCCTCTGTAATCACTGAACTTCCAAAAGAAGGCAGATACCATCTACACAGAAACCAAGTCGATTCCTTAAGCTTCTGTGTATTTTGAAGGCTTGAGATAGAGCATGTGAGACCCAGCATTGTTTTGGCCTTTTTTTTTTTTTTTTTTTTTTGAGAGCCGCAAGATGGGGTATCTTTTGCCAAGACCTAAAAGACATAAAAATATAAACTGGCAGGAAGGTGGCCTTTCTTTCACCCTGTTTTTATCCGCCCCCCCAAAAAGCAGGTTAAAAATGAATAATGAATAACATTTTTTTCAAATAGTCTTAAAAGTTTTTTTAGTGTTTATTTTAATGATTTATTTTAAAATTTACCAAGTTAGTATATATGTTGCTGTTTTCCAAGAGATAAATTAGAAGGTAATGAATAATTTTGAATTTTCTTTGTGTTAGGGTGTTCTACTTTTTTAGGCCTGGTGATTGCCTAGACCTCACATCCTCATGAAAAATTCCCCAGGTTACTGTTCTCACCAAGAAAATTGGAGAACAGTCATCCCTATGTCACTGCTGTTCTAGGCATTAAGCAAAACTGTTAAAAGTACTTGAGTTTCTGGTGACACTCTCTAGAACTGTCCTTCTATATAATAAGTTCATTCTTCTTTGGAATTGCTAAGAAAGTGAGACTAAGTGTTTGTGCCCTCAAATATATCCCTGTTGGTTTATTGTTTCCTTCCAAATTATGCATCTTTAGCACCATCAGTTCCAGAAATAAGCTACTGGTGCACAGGATTAGGCAAGAAGCTTCAAGATAGAATGAACACTTCCCAGAATTTCAGAAATGCTTCATTGCAGAGAACATTGTAGAACTCAATTTTAGAAAAGTACTGTTTCTCCATAAAGCAATATTTTTAAGAAATTAGTGAATTTTATATCAGGTGTCTTAATTGCTCATATTTTTTAAATCTCAGAATATGCAGAAAGAATTTAATCTTGAATTCTCTTTCATTCTTTCTAAAGAATTCTCTGAAGAGAATTCATTCTTTTTAAAGAAAGAATATCTAATTCTTGCTGTTTAAAGAAAGAATATCTAATACTTTATGAAACTCTGATCTTTTTAACGGAGAAAGAATATCTTGGATGCTAGCTCTCAGCTCGCAGGTGTGTGTACGTGCATGTGCGCTAGTGAGGGAGAGGGGACAGGAGACAAGCCTAGTTACGCTCATCTCCTTTTTTCACAAAGCATTTGCAGTAACTTGGAAACTAAACATACAATAAAATTTGCATAGGAATTTTAAATAAGAATTGAGAGGGAAGGCTAGGGGAAAAGAATGGTATTAGAATAACTTTGGGTCTCTCAGGAATCCTATAGGTCTTTTGATTCAGATACAGTCAGTAGCAGTAGCATTAAGAGGGGGGTCAAAGCACAATCCTCTTCTGAAGAAAACAGCAGACCTTCCAGTGGTCCTCCCGTCCGTGCTAGCCCATGTTGAACCAGTGCCACATCCACTACTAGCCCATGGGTATTACCTGGCCATCCTAGCTCCTCTGGCTTTGCCTGCACACTTGTTATGGCTTGAATGTGCCAGTGTGTTCACAACATTACTTTGGAAAGGCCTGCAGTTTCGACAATTGCACATCCCATTCAGGAACAGCATTGAGCATGATTTTGGAAAAAATTCCACATGCATTTTATAATGAGCTTGAATATCTAAGAGGCCTTCAAAATATCACTCTCAGTTTATTATTCTGTTGGCTTTACAGGTGCTTCCATAGGACTGATATAGGTAAGGGGCACCCAGAAACTGGCCAAGCATAGGGGAAAAGAAAGTGAGATTCCATTCAGCCTGCCTCAGCTGTAATAGGTAGAAAACTTAAGGATATTTTTCCTCAGTGATCACCATTCCATCATTTATTCTCATGGTTATTTTTTCTGCCCAGTTATTTGCATTTGTTTCACATCAGTGAGGAGCCTTAAGAGGCAAAGAGAACTGAGATGCTACACCAGAGTCTGAGAAAATTCAAAGTTTCAGACTGAGGTCCCCACCTCTGAACTCACGCTTTTTAATTCACTGTTTGGCAGAAGATCTTGACACTAGGTGCACTGTAACCATTGCAAAAGTAGTGCAATCTCTTGCTTCCTAGATTTCTACCGGCCTTTTTGCCTGTTGTTAGAGTAACCACACCTTTCCATGAATTTCAGGTGTTTGAACCATTTTGGAAAGAGAGGGGAGGGGAAAGGAAAAGAATTGGTGGTAAAGAGATGGCACCTGAAAATGGAAAGGTCATGGATGAAAGTGGAGTACGTGTTACCTTCTGGCTGAGGCCAAGAGGTTGGGCGTGGATGTCATGTGTGTCCTTAGTGCAGTCACCCTTGCAGTGGTAATTCTTCCAGTTTAGCCACCACGGAGTATTGTTCCTTGTTTTTCTATAGTGCTTGTCAAAATGCTATGACAACTGGCTGGTTTTACACAAACAGAGCCTGGCTCTCAAGAGACAGTGTGTCTGAAAGTCAAACATGGATGGCAGCCATTGGCAAGCAAAGGAGTCAGAAACCAGATTGTTTTCTCGTTGGACGAACAGCTTAAAGCAACGTAAAGTTAATTGAAGAATTCCTTGAAAGTGAAGTCAGACTAAAAGAAATGTTCTGAGTCTATAATTTACTAAATGTGAAAGATCTGTAAGTGGTAGTGAGACTAAAAGAGTTCAGAGGGGGAAAAAGAACATTTTGTAAACAGATCTGGCTTGTATTATTGCCTAAGCAGTTTTAATTATTTGCTCTAATAATGTAAATCTGTAGAAGAATCTCTAATTAGGTAAAGCTTGATTTATAGAGTTGGCCTCAAATAAACCATGATGTCATGGTATGTTGCAGAAAATTACAGGCCTGGTCTTGCCGTTGAAAACTATTATTTCTACCTAGGACTACTCACGTTCTGCATGTCTTGCTCTCACAAAACCAAAGTATCCTGCATTCTCCTTCTCAATGCCCATTGCCCAGGTATATTCAAAATATGTTATTACTCATTAAGTAATCAAATGTATATTTTAAAAACCGAGGAGACAGGGGCAGAGTTTAACGACTAACCATAGAAGTTAAAGAAATCTTGGGAACTTAGCAAAGAGCAGCCTAGGATCCTCTGAAGAGTGGATTCATTCTCTCTTTAACTGGCAGATGAGCAAGGACATGCCACGTTGTCAAATACCATATGTATGGATCTGTCTGCCCTTTCCTGTTACAACCCTAAACTCATCCTCCATGTTTCCTCTCCCTCCCTAGCCACTTCCTGGAAAACCATTCCAGTGTCATCGTTGCCTATTTCACCTGGTTTTAAATAAGAGCATGGACTTCTATAACATTTCACTATGGTGCTTGTTCCTCCTGCCATTACAGTGGAGCCTTGATGTAGGGCCAAGGCCTTTTCTTTGATTCTAGGTCTGCTGATTGTAATTTCCGAACATTTTTCTTGCATTAATTATACTTTAATGATTACATTTTCTATGCCTTCCCCTTTCAGTTTTGTTACAGTAGAAAAGACTTTACAAGGACCCTTCCAGATTTTATACAGTTTCTTTTTCATTAGACAATTCTATTTTGAGATTTGCCTTTATCGGGTATTCTCAAACTATTCCGTGTGCTTTTCATAGAAAACAGTTCTTGCCTTTCACTGTCATATTTCATCAGTTTACATAATATGTGATTAAATTATGTAATTGTAATAACAAGTCCAACAGGCATTAACAGGTTTGGAAACAAACACATTTCTTTAAATAGTTGGAAGAAGTGCAAGGGATGTGCTAGAGAATTGTCTTCTAGCCTCCAGCATTCAGTATGTGTGGGCTCAGTTCTGATTTAAACAAAGGGATAAAACTGGGTAAATGGAGCTCAGTTATGAGAACTTCTGAGTCTCATGCTCCATATTCTGAATCTCTGTATGCTCCACATTCTCTTTATTTCACAGATGCAACCTGGTGGTTACAGGAATTTCCCAAGATTGTGTAACTAGTTGGTAATCAAGCTGGTGTCCTGCCTTCCAAGCCAGGATTTTCCCATGGGACCAGAGGAGAACTGATATGCTGGCCCTTTTTTGTATTTGTCTGGCTTTTGGCTGAATATAGGTTTACAGGCAATACTTTGATTTATTGCCACAAAATGTCTGTCTTAACATTTCCTTTACCCATAGTTTTTGTGTTACTGATAAACATACATTTTTCTTTTAATTCTTCATATCAAAACTGATCCTTCTTTATTTTTCTTATTTTTAAATATTTTATTTGGAAATTAAGTATATTTTATTGATTATGCTATTACACTTGTCCCAATTTTTTTTCTCCCCTTTATCCCCCCTCTGCCCAGCACCCCCCACCCTCCAGCATTCCCCCACCCCTGCCACTTAGTTCATGTTCGTGGGTTATACATATATAAGTTCTTTGGCTTCTCTATTTCCTATGCTATTCTTAATCTCTCCCTGTCTATTTTATGCCTACCAATTATGCTTCTTATTCCCTGTACCTTTTCCACCCATTCTCCCCCATACCTCCCTGGAGACCTCCATGAGATCTCCATTTCTGTGATTCTGTTCCTGTTCTAGTGTTTGCTTAGTTTGTTTTTGTTTTTGTTTTTAGGTTTGCTTGTTGATAGTTGTGAGTTTGTTGTCATTTTACTGTTCATAGTTTTTGATCTTCTTCTATTTCTTAGATAAGTTCCTTTAACATTTCATATAATAAGGACCTGGTAATGATGAACTCCTATAACTTTACCTTATCTCTGAAGCACTTTATCTGCCCTTCCATTCTAAATGATAGCTTTGCTGGATAGAATATTCTTGGATATAGGTCCTTGCCTTTCATGACTTGGAATACTTCTTTCCAGCCCCTTCTTACCTGTAAGGTTTCTTTTGAGAAATCAGCTGATAGTCTTATGGGAACTCCTTTGTAGGTAACTCTCTCCTTTCCTCTTGCTGCTTTTAAGATTCTCTCCTTCTCTTTAATCTTGGGTAATGTAATTATGATATACCTTGGTGTATTCTTCCTTGGGTCCAACTTCTTTAGGACTCTCTGAGCTTCCTGGACTTCCTGGAAGTTTATTTCCTTCACCAAATTGGGGAAATTTTCCTTCATTATTTGTCCAAGTAAGTTTTCTATTTCTTGCTCTTCCTCTTCTCCTTCTGTCACCCCTATGATTTGGATGTTGGAACATTTAAAGTTGTCCCTCAGCCTCTCCTCATTTTTTTGAATTTTTATTTTCTCGTTTTGTTCTGGTTGGATGTTTATTTCTTCCTTTTGTTCCAAGTTGTTGATTTGAGTCCCAGTTTCATTCCCTTCACTGTTGATTCCATGTATATTTTTCTTTATTTCACTTTGTGTAGCCTTCATTCCTTCCTTCATTTTGTGGCCATACTCAATCACTTCTGTGAGCATCCCGATTACCAGTATTTTGAACTCTGCATCTGACAGGTTGTCTATTTCCTTGTCACTTAGTTCTTCTTCTGGAGTTTTGATCTGTTCTTTCATTTGAGCCATATTCCTTTGTCTCTGCACACCTGTTATGTTGTAAGAGGATGGACCCTTAGATATTTGCCATGGTGAGGCAACCCTCTTTGCTCCTTTGTTGCACTGAATGTGGAGAGAAATCAGAGAGGAAACAATGCCACTCACTCTCTCCACTCTAGCCCCACTTTCCATCACTTGCCCCACTACCCACAAGCAGACTGTGCCCTTTCAGGTGCTGATTCCCAGGTAGGTGGGCTTGTGTATGTTCTAGGACCCCATGGGTCTCTCCAATGAACTCTCCTGTGGACTGGGAGTTTCTCCCACCTTCACAACCCCCACAGGATTGAGTTTTGAGGTTTTGAGTCTTTAGTTTCTGAGTCAGCCAGCCCCGCCTCACCCACGTGGTCCACCGCTTTGCTGTGGGTATGCTCTACCCAGCTGCCTGTCTCCACCCCTCCTACCAGTCTCGATGAATGTTTCTTTAACTCCTTGGTTGTCAGAGTTCCATGCAGTTTGATTTTCTGGCAGTTCTGGTTGTTGATCATTTCTATATTTATTGTTATCCTCCTTTTGGTTTTTCGAGGAAGTGTGTGCATTCTTCAAGAGGAACTGCTTGGGGCTCCAGCAGTTTCTTCCACCTACTCAAATCCTGCTGGTTTTTGCATCCAGAAGTTATCTGGACTTATCTTCCTGGTGCTGGAATCCTGGGCTGGGGGGCCTGGTGTGGGTCTGGGAATCCTCACTCCCAAGATATCCCTTCCAAATTCTTATCCACCGCACATGGGTGTGGGACCAGCCCATTCTACATCTGTGCCCCTCCTACCGGTCAGGATGAATGTGGTTTCTTTAATTACGTAGTTGTCAGACTTCTATTCAACTCATTTTCATAGTCTTCAGACTTTCAGATTGATTTCTGACATTCCTGAGTGATGGTTGTTTTATCTTTTCATTGCAATTTTGATGTGGTTGTGTGAAGAGGTGAGTCATGTCTGCTTAAGCCACCATCTTGACCAAGTGTTCAATAAATGTTTGCTGAATAAATGAATCTTTAAAAAAAAAACAGTTTTCAACTTGGTACCAAACAGAACTCTCTAGTGGGTCAAACCCAGCTTATACCTGCTTTGAGCTAGAGTCAAAAAGAAGAGTAAACAGTTCTCCAGCTGCACCTAATATCTTGGAGAAGACTTCATGGCAGGATCCTCACACTTCCCTGCTCTGAAAACCTTAGAAGAATTCTTCCACTCCACTCCTACATTGTGTCTTTCTGCAGCCACTATACTGACCTTTAATGCATGCTTGTTATTTTATGTCTCATCACTATTTTTCCCAGTGCATTGCTGTGTAGAATATGGAGAATATTCTGTGATTTAGTTGAGCCTCCTGAGTGAATTTTCAAACCTCTAAAAGTAGGAAACATTTGAATAATTGGACTTGCTTTCCACAACACACAGTTTAGAGCTAGACAAACAATGAGGAAGAGGAAGAGCACTACAAACAGAGGGAAGAGCATATGTAATGACAAAACTCAGGTAGAAAAAACCTTGATGCTCTGGAAGACAGCAAGTGAAACTATAGCAGGGAGTAAAGTGGAAAAGTACTTTAGCAATGTAGTCAGAACCAAATCCTGTAGGGTGCGGTAGAAAATTTGGATGTTACCACTAAGTCCAATTGGGAGACCAGAACTTACGAAATATTCATAGTGGTAATTGTTTTAAATATAGTTTTTTACTGAAGTATGCTAGGTATATATCCTGTGGTGTTTTTCAAGCAAGTCAGTCATTTCAGCACTTAGACTCCATTCCTTTTGTTTTAAAAAATTTTAGGACTTAATTGGCTGGAAAAATTTAATTTTACATTTATAACTAAAATATTCAAATTTTAAAATATATTACTAAAGTAAATGTATTTGTACATAAAACAAGCTTTGTTTTAGTTACATAACAGTACAGAGTTAGGTTATTATGATAGTCTAATAAAATAAGGTTTCCCAGACACATTCAGTCTTTTTAATTGTATTTACTTTAGTTACATAAATAAAATGATAGTCATTCACTTTATTGTTGTATTCCCAATCTTTTCCAAGTTACTGTTGAGTTAAAACATGTAATTTTTACAAGAAAACATTTTCTTGTGAAAATATAATTTTATTGGGTTGGCCAGAAAGTTCATTTTTTTTCCCGTAAGATGGCTGTAGTAGCACTTACTTGTCATGAACATCATTCAAAACAATTTTGTTAGATTGTATTGTCACAGCTGTCGTATCAACATGCATTTTAAAATAACATCAAAATTGGTGAATTTTTGCATAACCAATGTAATATTAAAGATAGAAGAAAATAAGCAACATTTCTGGTATATTGTGCTTTATTATTTAAGCATAATATGCTTAAGGTAAAAATGCAACTCAAACACAAAAAAGATTTGTGCAGTGTATGGAGAAGATGCTGTGTCTGATCAAATGTGTCAAAAGTGCTTTGCAGCTAATTAACTTCCAGCCAAGATGGAGGCATAGGTGGACACACTGTGCCTCCTCTCACAACCAAAATTAAGGACAACAAAGATTTAGAAACAAGAAAACAACCAGAACTGATAGAAAATTGAACTGTATGGAAGTCCACCAACCATTCATCCAGACCAGTAAGAGGGGCGGAGTCACGGCAGGAAAAAGTGGAGGTGCCCACCCAGGCACGCAGGCAGCAGCGGCTGGCAGATCCCAGGTGTGCAGGTGGTGGCTAGTGGACCCCAGGCACAGGGTGACAACTCTGCAGACCCAGTGAGACCGCGCAAGGTGGCTGGCTGACCAGGTGGTCCCACGTTCGTGCGCAGATAATCCAGGCAAAAGGGAAGCAGCGGAAGGGACTGGAATCCAAGAGAGAGCTGAGCAAGCGCCATTGTTCCCTCTCAGACCTCACCCCCACATACAGCATCACTGCCCAGCCACTGGGCTGCCCTGTGCTGGGGAACACCTAAGGCTCCACCCCTCACTACATAACAGCTGCAACCAGACCCCCCCCAAAAAAAAACAAAAACAAAAATGGCTCAAACTGGAGAACAAATCAAAGTCCCAGAGCCAATTCATCTAAGCGACAAAGAGATAGCCAACCTATCAGATGCATAGTTCAAAGCCCTGGTGATCAGGATGCTCACAGAATTGGTTGATTTTGCTCACAAATTAGATGAAAAAATGAAGGCTACAATAAATGAAATGAAGAAAAATGTGCAGGGAACCAATAGAGATCGGAGGAAAACTGGGACTCAAATCAATGGAGTGGACCAGAAGGAAGAAAGAAACAACCAAACAGAAAACAAGGAAGAAACAAGAATTCACAAAAATGAGGAGAGGCTTAGGAACCTCCAGGACATCTTTAAACGTCCCAACATCTGAATTATAGGGGTACCAGAGGGGAAGAAGAAGAGCAACAAGTGAAAAACTTATTTGAACAAATAATAAAGGAGAACTTTCCCAATCTGGCAAAGGAAATAGACTTCCAGGAAGTCCAGGAAGCTCAGAGAGTCCCAAAGAAGGTTGGCCCAAGGAGGAACACACCAAGGCACATCATAATTACATTAACCAAGATTAAAATGAAGGAGAGAATTCTAGAAGCAGCAAGGGATAAGGGGATAGTCACCTACAAAGGAGTTCCCATTAGACTGTCAGCTGATTTCTCAAAAGAGACCTTAAAGGCACAAAGGGGCTGGAAAGAAGTATTCCAAATCATGAAAGTCAAAGACCTACATCCAAGATTGCTCTATCCAGCAAAGCTGTCATTTAGAATGGAAGGGAAGATAAAGTGCTTCTCAGATAAGGTCAAGTTAAAGGAGTTCATCATCACCAAGCCCTTATATGAAATGTTAAAGGGACTTAACAAAGAAAAAGATCAAAAATATGAACAGTAAAAAGACAGCAAACTCACAGGTATTAACAACCACACCTAAACCAAAAGCAAACTAAGCAAACAGCTAGAACAAGAGCAGAACCATGGAAATGGAGATCACATGGAGGGTTAGCAACAGGGGAATGGGAGGAGGAGAGAGGGGGAAAGGTACAGAGAATAAGTAGCATAGACAGTAGGTAGAAAATAGACAGGGGGAGGGCAAGAATAGTGTGGGAAATGTAGAAGGTAAAGAATTTATGACACATGGACATGAACTAAAGGGGGGGAATGTGGGTGGAAAGGGTGTGCAGGGTGGAGGGGAATGATGAGAAAAAATGGGACAACTATAATAGCATAATCAATAAAATATATCTTTTTTTAAAAAGCGCTTTGCAAAGTTTCATTCTGAAGATTTCTCTCTGGACAATGCTCCATAGTTGGACAGACCATTTGAAATTGATAGCAACCAAATCAAGACATTAATTGAAAATAATCAACATTATACCATGTGGGAGATAGCTGACAAACTCAAAATATCCAAATCAATAAAGTTATTGGTAAAAATGAAAAATATGTCCTTTTATTAGAAACTGACTATTTGGCCAACCCAGTATATACTTACACTATACCAAAGGTACGCTTATTGCAGTTTTTGGAAAAGGTATAGCTTTTATAAAAGGCAAAGCTCAAGGTTTATTCCATTCTATTTGTTTCAATCATAAAATAGAATCATATATTGAGCAGTATACTACCATTCCATAGAAGATAAAACAAAACTTTTCTTAGTTCAGTGCATGAGAACAGTAAAACATTATTCATGTGTGGGTTTTTTTTTTTTTTTTTTTTTTTTAACTAAAGAATTCTGCAGGCCAAACTGAGCTACTTGGAGGGATTTTGTAGCTTAATCTTGGCTATCTGTTGGCTAAAAGGGTAGATTCTGAGTCATGATAACATTTAAGATATCAATAGTCAAAGCAAAACCAAGCTATAGAATAAACTGGAAAGCTGATATAAAGACAAAATGTTAGTCTGAAGTTTAGAAAGTTTTACAATATTCAGAGGTAGCCCAGGTGTAACGTGAGAACTATAAGAAGAAAGAGACCTCTGGCCCAAATGGAGGCACAGATACATATGCTTCACCTCCTCACACAACCATTAGAAGGATAACAATCAATCTAAAAACAAAAATCAAGCAGAACTGCCAGAAAAGTTGAACTGTATGGAAGTCCAACAACCAATGAGTTCAAGAAGAAACATTCATCCAGATGGGTAGGAGGGGTGAAGACGTGCAGCTGGGGTGTAGAGGATGCATGGTGACGCAGCTGGCAGAATGGACAGTCCTGCATTCAAGTGTGGATAAAAACTGGGAGGAACAGCTGGGGAACAATCAATTCTAGCCCCAGGACAGACCATGCAGCCCAGGATTCCAGCACTGGGAATAACCTCTGTCTGTAAAAATCTGTGGGAGTTGCAGCAGTGGAAGAAACTACCAGTCTCTCAGGAAAGTCCATTTGAGGGGCCCACAGGTTCCTACAATATACACAAGCCTACCCATTCAGGGAATAAGCACCAAGGCAGCAGCTGGAAGGGCACTAGTTGCCTGCGGGTGGTAAGGGAAGTTACTGAAAGAGAGACAAGAGCTGGCAAGTGGCATTGTTCCCTCTCTGACCCCTCCCCCACATACAGCACTACAACACAATGAAGTAGGTTGCCCACCCTGGTGAATACCTAAGGCTCCGCCCCTTACAATGTGACAGGTGCACTGACAAATCAAAGTCAAAGAAATAAGGCCCAAATGAAAGAACAGATCAAAACTCCAGAAAAAGAACTAAGTGATGAGATAGCCAACAAATGAGACGCAGAGTTCAGAACACTGGTAATTGGGATGCTCACAGAAATGATTGAGTACAGCCACAAAATAAAGGAAGAAGTGAAGGCTATACAAAATGAAATAAAGGAAAATGTGCAGGGAACCAACATTGAAGGGAAGGAAACCAGGACTCAAATCAACCATTTGGAGCAGAAGGAAGAAATAAACATTCAACTGGAACAGAATTAAGAAACAAGAATTCAAGAATTCTGGGACAAGAATTTCCCAGAGGCTTAGGAACCTCTGGGAAAACTTTAAATGTACCAACACCCAAATCATAGGGTGCCAGAAGAGGAAGAGCAAGAAATTGAAACTTATTTGAAAAAAAAATGGTGAAAGAAAACTTTCCCAATCTGATGAAAGAAATAGACATACAAGTCCAGGAAGCTCAGAGAGTCCCAAACAAGTTGGAGCCAAAGAGGGCCACACAAAGACACATCATAATTAAAAGGTTAAAGATAAAAGAGAATCTTAAACACAGCAAGAGAAAGGCAGAGAGTTACTTACAAAGCAGTTACCATAAGACTGTCAGCTGATTTCTCAAAAGAAACCTTGCAGAAAAGAAGGGGCTAGAAAGAAGTAATCAAAGTCATGAAAAGCATGAACCTACATCGAAGATGACTATCCAGCAAAGCTTTCATTTAGAATGGAAGGGCAAATAAACTGCTTCCCAGCAAGGTAAAGCTCAAGGAGTTCATCATCATCATCAAGCCTTTATTATATGAAATATTGAGGGAACTTATCTAAGAAAAAAAACAACAAAACCATGAACAGTAAAATGACAACAAACTCACAACTATCAATAACTGAATCTAAAAAACAAAAACAAACTAAGCAAACACTAGAACAGGAACAGAATCATATAAATGGAGATCACTTGGAAGGTTATCAGCAGGAATGGGAGAGGGGAGAATGGGGGAAAAGGTACAGGGAATAAGAAGCATAAATGGTAGGTACAAAATAAACGGGGAGGTTAAAAATAGTATAGGAAATGGATAAGCCAAAGAACTTATATGTATGACCCAGGACATGAACCAAGGTGAGGGGTATTTCTGGAGGAAATGGGGGTACCAAACAAAGGGAGAAAAGGGGGAAAATCAGACAAGTGCAATAGCATAATCAGTAAAATATACTTTAAAAAATACAATAAAATATCAACATTTATAAGAACTATAAAAAGAACAATTTCACAGCTCTACATAGCTTTCTCACAGCTGACTTTTTATTTCAGTACCATGAAATGGATATTAAAGTAGTAGAAAAATTTAGAACTGGAAAGTACTATAGAGACTGTTTTACAGATGAGGAAACTGAGGCCCAGAGAGGACCAAAGATTTGCTCAGTGTCACACAACTAGAGTTAATGTAGAAACTGAACTTGGAATTTGGAACTCCTATTTTCTAGCTCACTATTCTTCTTTCTACTTTTCTGGGCATTTTTTTTTAAACTCTGTAGTCACTCAAGTGATACTACAATGGAATGAGATGGCTTGGGTAAGAAAAGGAGCTCTCTGCCACCAGAAGTAAGTTATTGGGCAGAAGCTGAACTATGGCTACTGGATATGCATGTTGATTTTCCATGAAGGAAATGGATTCAGAATCCTTTAAAAACTGTTCCAACTCTAATTTTAATGAGTATAAATAATTTTTATCATATTTGTAATCATCTAATTACTTGATATTTCTACTTACAACAGTTAGTGTTCATTCTCACTCACGCATATCTTATCCACTCTAGTCTTTTCACAGAACCTGTTTTCCCTTTGAGGGCACCTGTTGCAAAGTTGCTTAGTAATGTGGTATGGCTAAAAAACAGGCCAAGACTCCAAGCTCTGTTCAGAACTTGGAATAATAAGTAATCATTTTACCCATAATTAATTTAACCTTCTGCATTAGATGAGTATCCAATAATTGCTGATTTTCTTCTACCACAAAAATACAAAATTAGCTATGTGTTAGCAAATGGGAGGTCCATGACAGTGAAGTCAATCAGCTTTCCTACCCTACAGCAAGGCCTTGGAATGGTAAAAGTTTTTGGTGATTTCATAAACCAATAAGGTATAAATGATTTTTAAAGTATATCATGGTAAAATTTCTTTACTGTGCAACTATATAGCTTATTCTTGGCTAGAAATGATAATGTGTAGTTTTGTATTACAATATAAAATGTGTGAGATAGAATATGAATGCTGATTACAAATGTATTTGCCAACTGATGTCTATGTGAATAGAAAATCTCTACATATGGCTCTATTTTGAATATGCAGTTATCTCTGGCCATCCCATCTCTATCCCTTCATCTAGCTTTAGACCCTATTTTTTTCCTCTATAATTTAGGAAGTATTTTCCCAGGCATTAACATTTTTAGACTATGTGCTTAGCAGTCATATTTATAATAGGGAATTTCCAGAAAACAAGTGATTCAGTCTCATATGCACTAAGTATCCCCATTCTCCAGAGGAAGACCATGGTGAATTATTCATTGTAGTGTATGCAGTCACATTGGGACCGGTCTGCATAGATTTAAAACTGCATTTTAAACTTTCATTCTGCAGTCCTATGGGAAGGTTACTAATATCCTTATTTCCTTCACTTCCACTGACCCTGAATTTAGGATTTGGGAAGTGGGATGAGAGAGAAGATGGTATATTACCATGGTGATTCAGTAAGACAGTGAAAGACTGACTCTTTTTTCTAACATAAAGGAAACTGAGAGCCCAACAAGGGAGAAGCCATCGTAAAGGACTAGAGAAGAGTACTCAATTGCCCAGAATGAAGGTAAAAACAAAACCTGAGACCCACATCTCCTGGCTTCTGTGTCAGGGTGTTTTGTTTTGTTTTGTTTTGTTTTGTTTTGTTTTGTTTTGTTTTGTTTTTGTTCTCCAATCCCATTTCACCCCTGCCAATAAGTCAAACTAGACTCCAAAGCTAAAGTCAGGCCCCCGTATCTTATGTGTGTTTGCCTCACTTTCTCCCAGGAAGAAACCCCCCCTGGGCAGTGTTGACAGACTTTTGTAAACTTTCAGATATTAAATATTTTAGGGTTTGCCAGACCTGTGTTCTCCATAGCAACTACTGAACTCTGTTGTAGCACAAAAGTAGCCACAGGTGATAATGTGAGCCAGTTTTACTGGCTGTGAGCCAGTAAAACTTTATTTATGGTCACTGAAATTTCAATTTTGTGTATTTTTCATGTGTCATGAAAAATTATTCTAATTTAGATTTTTTCTCAACCATTTGAAAATATGAAAGTTATCCTCATGGGCTCTACAAAAACAGACTCTGATAGAAATTTTGGCCCACTAGCCATAGTTTTCTAAGCCCTGTGCTGGAGGGAATAAATCATGAAATATGAGGAAGACTGTAGGTGTTAAACACAAAGGCACAAAATGTGATCCTTTTTGTCAGATGGACAGATGACTTAAATACAATAGGGGAAATGACTGATGGGTATGCATATGCTGGGAGAAGTGGATGGATGCCCTGACCCTTGATTCTATTTTAGATAATCTTGGTTGGTACTCAGTCAAATTCCAGATTGCTTATTTTGATTTACTCCCCTAAAATTTACAAAAGGCAGGTTTTAGCTGGCCTTAGAGAAGAAAAGCAGATACAAGAAGAGGACATGTGATTTAGAGTTTGCTATACAGTATGTAGAGCCAACAGAAAAGTTTATTAGAAATGGCAGCTGGTGGTTTTTGTTATCAGTGAATCATTGTGAAGTCTGTCTGAGGCCAGAGGAGGCAGCTAGCTGTATTTCTTAGCAAAAATTAGTTCATAACATTGTAACACTCTCCTAAACAGACTTCTTCTGCCTGGATGTCTTCTGCCAGTCTGAAAGAATCAATCCATAGTAATGTCTATTTTTATGACATAAAAGCTATATTGATAAACTTTAAATTAAAAGACCTATAAACTCAAAACCATTAAGGACCATTTTTTAAAATACTATGGATGCTTACATGCAATCAAATATAGCTTTGTTGTTCTGCAGGTCAAATCACCAATAATTGCATAAATGGTAGTTTGGTTATTTATAACAAACCAACATTAATTATTATGATAATGATAATATAATTACCATTTTTTTGAGCAGCTGTCTGCTGCTACCTAACATACATTATCTCATTTATTCCCACAACAACCCAGGAAGGTATGTGTGACTCTCCTGTTGAAGATGAAATTGAGGCCCAGTCACACGCACTAATTTACAGGGCCAACTCTGTATCTTCCTGACTAGAAAGTTTTTGCTATTTCCACTATACCATTACCATGATGAGAAACAGTGGCAAAACAAACAAACAGAATTTGGAAAAAACATCCTCAACTACATTTCTGGCTATTATTACTTTATGCTAATCTTACTCTGCATGGTTGCTAAATGGTAATAAAATTATTTCAGCCCCTTAAAACCTTGAAAAATCAGACCAGTTGTGTCTTTTAACATTTGTGGTTTGTGTGTCCATTCATTGTCAGCACCTTCCAAGCAGGCTGCAGCTTTGAACTATTCACTATCTGAACTTGCCCTCAAAGAATTCTTCCTCCCACTCTGCCTCTATCAAGTAACAACCAATGAAAAACCCACAAGCTCAGCTGCTGCAGCTCTGGAAAACTTCCATCAAAACCCTCATTCTTATATCCCCTTTGAAAATCACAGTTCCTAGAACTTGCTGTTATCTTCTTGAAGGTCATAATTAATGCTTTTAACATTGTAAAACTTCCACTGCGAGCACTGTCTGCAAGACCCAGACAGATTTCTGAACTTGAGCTCTGTGTTAACTTACCTATACCAAGACATTTACTGCTCTATCCCAAATTCTTACCTAGTGACCAGGAAAGCAAATATTAGGATATTAGTGTTTTAAATAGTCAATAGGAAAACTGGAAAGCTTAATGAATTTCAGAAAGTGCTTCTTTGACAGATCAGAATTGAATAAAAATCTCTGTCATATTGAGAATCCGAGGTGACTCAGCCCTCTTCCTGTTCCTCTAAATTTTTTTCTTTCCATGAATTGTTTTTAAGATTCAGAGATCAAGTATCCAGCATACCTGTCTCAGAGGAAACAATTTTATTTTTCTTAAATGTAGAAATGTAGTGCAAAAGTGGCTGTTTTATGTATGACTGAGTGATACCAAAATCCAGTTTCTAACAGCCTTTTCATATGTGAATCATGTTATTTAATCCAGATTTCTTTGAAACCACAACCAGACATGCAGTATGGATATTTGATTAAAGAAATATGGTTGCTATTATTCACCCTGCCATGCTTTATTTTGCTTACATTAATGACCCAATATACTTAAGAAAAAAAGTAAATTTGCATCATCAGCTATTGAAATTAACAAGACTGGATGCTGGCAATTACCCACCCAAGACTCCATCAAGAGATCATTTCCTTATCTGTCTGTATCACAAAACACTGATTTTTCTACACTGTCCCACAAATATGTCCAGAAACTTAAGGAGAGAAAAAGCTGCAGCCAGGAGACAAGTATGTGCTAATGCACCACTTATTGTCTGGAGAAAGTATATGTTCATGGCAGCAGTAAGGAATTATTTGGTTTGTTTTTGTTTACTATGTGCAGGCTGCCAAAAGTTAGCATTCTGAGTATGCCCAGACATTATGGAAAGAACTCACTAGCACTTTCTCACTAGCTTTACTATGGAATGCACCTTTTGAATCAACATTGATTAAAAGGTTGTCATTTAGTTCCAATAATCCCAAAGGGTTTTTTCTGTTGTCTAAACAATGGAGAAAATGATTTGGAATTTTAAATCCCATCTGAATTGATTGCTCTTGGTCACATAAGGATATTTCCTTATCCATAAATCTGAGCAAATATTTTTTAATTCAACAGAAAAATAAATACTATTTAGGTTAGACAGTGAGCTTAGATTTATAGTGGGGAAACCTTTATAATTCAAAAGAGATTGTCTTAAAAAATGTTGATAAAGAATATCTGTGTCAGTTTTCCTAATGGAGAAGAGCCAAGGTTTCCTGTTAAATAAGCAGCCTCAGGAGAATGTCCACTTACCTCAGGGAGCAGTATATACATATAGATATATTCGTGTGAGACTCTCTGCCCCACCACCCCTGCCAGTAGGGGTGGAATATTTCAATGCAATTTTCTACTCTCCTGTTTTAGTATTTTGACTATTGGTTAAATTTAAGTGTCAGAAAACAACTTGGGATGTCAAAAAACAATCTTTGTATATTTTGTCAGTAAAATGCTGTGGCTTGTCTTTGTACAGTTAGCTCTAAGGCCTATTTGTCATACATTATTATATTTTTTAGAGGTTGATGTAGCATCAGAAATGTACAGGGTCTGGAACAAATAACACCCCTTTTTATTATAAAATCTTTTATTACAAAATCATAAGTGTGTAAAATCTATAACATAATATCACACTCAAGTATACCATATGACATTTTAGGTGAAATGCTCAAATTAAAACTATAAATTATTACACCCATATTATTATCCTACCAACCACACTCAAGCAGGCCTTAATTTTGCCAGACCCTGTATATTTAAAATGACTATCCAAATTATTTGTGTTTCAAGTTGGTGCTTTCTAAGATGAATTGACTAGTGGTTTGACATAGAAAATTATAGACATTTTCAAGTCCCTTAGACCAAATGTATTAAAAAGTTATGTTCATAAATGAGTGAGCCTTCTATAAGCAATTTTTTCTTAAATTTTAAATGAAGAGGCATCCACTTTAACCTTATACTGCTGTCTGGTTCCTGGTAATCCAAACCCCTTGGCATTTTTCACCACAACAAACTGATAGAGAAATTGAGCCGTAGGTAAGGCAGAAACTTTTTTTCATTTGGGAAAGGGAGTATTTATTTCTTGACTACCTTTAGGTTATTTCATTATTATGCAAAATTTCTTATTCAAAAGAAGAACCCCTGAGACAGCTGCAGCAGCCTCTTGGCCACCTGCGTTGTCTCTCCCACGCTGGGCTCTTTCCCCCACACTACATTCCTGGGAAACAAGTCCCAGACATCATATAATTCCTACGGATTGTCTGTTATGTGATTTGAACTTTGTTGGGCATTGATTTTTAAAAAATGAGTGAGACATGGTTCTTGTTCTTAGACATCTCATGAAATCCATCTATAATCCAATGTAATTATAATGACAGTGCATGGTAACATAGACAAAACACTAAACCCCTTGAACCAGCTCTCAACCTAGCAAACCTAATATAAAAGGAATAATTTTATAATATGAGATCCTGGAACCAAATTTACGAAAATTTTTTAAAGTATGAAAATTTTCCTGGTTCCATTTGCTACAAGGGCCTTCAAGCAATGGTACCCAGTAGCAATGAGCACACATAGCACCTGGATTTTGGCTTCTAAATATCCTTCCACTGAAAGGAACCAGTGCTCCTTGGAGAAATGGCTGACTCCAGGGTTGATGGAGGGAATGAAGATGAGTCTTGAAATATCTTTTCATGCCAGGATGTTAGGAAGTACAGTAAAAAAAAAAAAAAAATGATGACATGCCAAAAGGACCAAGGAACCAGCTTGAAAGGACTCTCACTGGCCAAATCTGGGACAACTTGAGCAACACAGTAACTAATAATAATAATGCAATATAGCTCATTGAATAAAATAAAAATCTATGCATGAGTTCATAGTGATAATAATCAGATGCTACATGCATGAGAAAGAAAAACTTTCTTTACAGTAGGCCAATTAATGAATGATAGAATAGAAAATTATTTTGCAGTCATGATATCACAAGAATTATCAATGGATGCTAAAACTTAGAAGTAAAAGTGAGGTACAGGATACTTATATATTTCAAAGAGTACACAAATTACTTATTATTAGGGATAGT
This sequence comes from Anoura caudifer, assembly GCA_004027475.1. Lineage (NCBI taxonomy): Eukaryota > Metazoa > Chordata > Mammalia > Chiroptera > Phyllostomidae > Anoura > Anoura caudifer. The sequence goes on from PVKU01001957.1 coordinate 152,662, forward strand.
AGCTTTAGAATGGAGAGATCTGACGGTGACATCTTAACCAAGTGATCAAAATTACATTCACCAATAATGGAACAAATTGACATCATGTACCTCTTGATGTTATGCATTGAGAAAGACATCAGTGATATTCTCACCCACAAAAAGGGATAATTAATTTAATATTAAGGAAATAGGCAAGTCCAAACTAAAAAATGCTGTTAAAAATGGCAGTGTCCTAAAACAAAAAGAAAAGCTCAGGAGCTGTTTCAGATTAAAGGAAACCAAAGATATATGAAAACTAAATGTATGTGTGATCCTGGGTTGGATCCTAGACTAGGAAAAGACATGAAGAAAGAACATTATTGGGGCAGTGTAAAACTTGGATAAGGCCTGTAGATTAAATAATAATATTGTGACTATTACATTTCCTGATTTTGACCATTGTACTCTCATTAGGTAAGTGGTTATCTTTGTTCTTAGGAAACATGCATTGAAATATGCATAAAATATTTAGGACATGATGTCTGCAACTTAATCAGATGGTTTAAAAGAACAATGTGCATATACGGAAAGAATAAAATACATAAGTAGCCAATTCTAACAATTGGTGAAAATAAGTGGAGTATAGAAGAATTTAGTGTGCTGTTTTGCAAATTTTAAGTTTGAAGTTATTACAAAGTAATAAAATTGTAAATGCTAAAATAAAGCACATGCACACACCTGCATACACGCCATACCACAAGTACACAGTTATCTTCACTTTAAATAAAGCCAACTCAAAATGTAGAAATCTGAAAATTATACTCACACCCAAATATAAACCAAGGAAGTTCATTTTTATTCTTTCAAAAAATTGCAACAGAAATCTTTTTAATTGCATCCATTATCAAAAATTATAAAATCTATAAAAATTTCATAAATATAGAAACACAGTTTTCCAAACCCCCATCTGTAGATTGAGTCACACCTACATTTGTTTTTCTTTGTCATGGTACAGTAATATTTGCTATGTGCATCTGGGTTGCTTTGGAAAGCTCTTTGAACAGAGCTGTGTATGAGTGCATGCTTGCGTGCCTTTGAGGAAAATCATGGTGATGGTATCCTGCACCAAAATACAAACTAAGACCTTTGTGGAACTAAGGCTCAACCTGAGATTTCTTTCTTCCAGCTTATCTGATAGCTTTTCAGGTCAGTCAAAGCCAGGTTTTAGGAAACCTGCTCCTTCCACTAACTAGCTCTGAACCTCTTGGATTTTCCCTTTTACCTCTTTTCTTCTCATTAAAATACAACTTTTAGATGTATGAGAACAGTAATAAAGTTATGAAGTTATTATTTTGAGGCTATCCAAATATGTATTGATTACTAGTCACAAAAAAGAGTAAGATCTTCAATTTTCCAAAAGCTGATTAGCCAAAAACTTGTTTTGCCTCTTTGCTTTCTTTTTTTTTTCCTACCATTTCACCACTCAGAGAATTAGAGTAGGGAGTGGAAACAAGCAAAATTAGTCAGTCAAATGTAATTTCTTATAAACAGTGTTTTAATTTTAAAATTACAGGCATTGTATGTACTAGCAAAAGGTTGGAAGTAACCAACATGTATTTCTGTAGGGACTGGTTAATACTGGTGGAGCACTACGCTTCCATTAACAAAGACTGGAAAGGTCTTTGTATATTGATATGGGAAGATCTCCAACATGTAATGTGAAGTCCAAAAAGTACAGTACAGATCAATCTATATTGAATGCTACCTTTTACATATAATAAGAGGAGAAAATAATATATATACTACATGTACATGTGTCTGTTTATGCCAAGATATGTATAAAATATCACCAGAAAGATACACACACATAAAACTATATGCCTCAGGAGATGAGAATATGTTATTAGGGCAAAAGTTCATTAATTTTAGCATTAATAGAAGTTGAAAAACTCATAAATTGAATGCTAATAGGAAAAAACAGGAAATTGCACTTTCACCACTGTTTTATTGCTATAGAAATTACTGTCCTATAATGATAATTCAAAGACATAGCAACACTCCCAGACCTTTCACTATAGTGATGAAAACCATTATGCATTTTATTTGATGCAGTCAGTCTAGTTCACTTACTAATTTGATCTCAGAAAACTGGTCAACATTTTCTTCTTAAGTGTTTTTGGTCACAGGAGTACATTCTATGAATGATGACAAGACTCACAGGCTGCAGGACTATTAAAGACCTGAAGAGTATAAAGCTGATTTCAGTAGAGTTCTACCAAAACACCAATATAGTTTAATACCCCATGGGAAGTAGAAGTGTAACACTTATTTTAAATTAGTTCATGTAAGATTCAGTGTTCTCATAATATTAAATAGTATGGGGAATGCCAGGAGTGTCTCAGAAAATCCGGAAACCAAGTGAGACCTAGGAAATGTTTAGGAATCCAAGGGAATCTAGAAGAGCATCTGCCCTGGAATTGAAATGTTAATCTATCATCAATTTCTTTTCAGCCAAGATCTTAAACAGGATATTAAATGGCTTATAGTAATTTTTTCCCTTAATGGTTATCTTTGTAGTTTAACAGCCTTCTTTGTTAGTCCACCTGCATTTTATAAGTAGTTAAATAGAATCACTCCAAGTTGTCTGAATGCTCCTTTCCTTCCTGCATCTGCCAAAGTCAATCAGAAGTAGGAACCTAAAAGAGTCTCTGGAGCAGGTAACAGTCTATTGCCATTTACCAGCATAAAATTAAGCAAAGAGAAACTTTTGTGGCTTATTTGTGTATTTCATGTTCTCATGTTTAACTCCTTCTTTACATAAATTTATTATCATTCAAATGAAAACTACTCATCCAGCCCATATATATGGCATATCAAAGCTCTTTCTGCTGAGACTTATTTGTATAGTTCTGCATTTTAATAGGGAAAAGTACACAGTTGTGACAGCAGTTTTGGAAACAACTTAGTAGCATCAAGAAACATCTGTACATTTTTTCCAGCAGTCTGATTGACAAAGTAGTGTTTTGTACATCCTTCTCTACATCTGCTCTTTCCCTCATTCCTTATTTCAGCACATCTAGGTGATTAATAAACTGAATAGTTTGTATGTAAATTCTGACAGCCACAAGGACTGTCAGAGTTGATCATATACACATCACCCAGTGCTGTTATGAAACACCTGATTGGGGGCCCTATACCAGGGAGCCGTGGCATTTTGAGAGGGTGATGCTGGGAGCTATTTTCTCAGGGAGCCATGGAGTCAGTGGCTGGGCATGTGTTCTCTTGAGACTGGATTATGCATTTAAAGAAATAGTTTCTTTGCCTTAGAGAAGAGAATATAGTCTCATCACCTTAAAAAGTAAAGCATCTTTATCTTAAAAAGTAAAAAGAACAATTTTAATAACTACTTCATTCATTATGCTATGAATTGTGCTGAAAGACCTGTTGTAAAGTTTGTCTCGGCTGCCACGTCCCACGTTTAGCAGTTACCAAAGTTGACTGTATGACCTTTTACATTTCCCATAGGTTGGAGGTGATTGCAGAAAAGTGATTGCCAAGGTTTTATTTCGATTCAGATATAACTAAATGCACCTTTATTCTGCCTGCCCCACCCTAAATCGCCATTTTGGGAAAAAGTTATAGGATCTACAAAATGGTCTGCCTGTGTTCCAAGTTAATTTTAAGAATTACTTTTTACGTCTGGTTTATAGTCTCTTTAGAAAAGTAGAACTATGATGGAAACACTGTGACATCCTGAGCTGTAACAAGTAAGCTGTTCTTGAAGATAAATGTAACTTCATGTCTATGAAGCTATATGTTTACAGATGATTTAGTTTATCTTTGATCCTTTCCACACTAAGCTAACTCTTTCCGTGCATCCCTTCATCTCCAAGCTACTTTTTTGTAGCCCTGTTATATCAGTGTTTTGTGATGTTACAAAAAAGCAGAGTTTGAGGTCAAATTTTCCATTACATACCTCAACAAGAATGCTAGGGAACCTAGCCAAACTAAGTCTACAAAAAATAAAAATTACAGGAAAGATGATTCATTAATCAACAATCACCCTACCAAAAAAAATAGAATTAGTTGCATTTGGTTTTGGGGAGCAAGAAATTAGTGCAGACAGACCAGCTATGGGGCAAAATGGGGTATTTTGTGCCTACATGGCATGCATTTAATTTACTAGGGATTTTTTAAACTGTAAAATCCAGGGAAAGAATAACTGACTTTGTACCTTAATTTCTCTTAACTTTTTCTCATTTCAAAATGAAAGTAGATACTGATTCCAACTACAAATTTATTTTTTTTTTAAATATAGCAGCTGAAAGATACGAAAGGAAGGCACAGACTGCATGCAGCTCATGAGCCATGAGGATATGAGCTGTTCCTTCCTCTCCCCTCTCTGTCACATGGCTTTGTTCTTCCTCTTCCTTGAACATCCCACTCCTCTGTTCCCCTTTCTTTTGCCATAAATTCAAGATCTTGGTTCCTCCTTAAATGTTTCAGATCAATAGAAATGCTAAACTTTTGTTTTCTGAAGTTATTCCTAAATATTAAAGGAACTGAAAAGGGTAAAAATTCTGACACTGGAGAAAAAAAAATTAGTCACTGAAATTAGAAAAAGCCCCCAAGCTCCTAAATAAACAGAATGATCTGATCACAGAACTATTACCATAAATTTCAAACTCAATGTGAAGCTTCATTTTTGGTATGCTCATGAGAAAACCAGCCAGTAACAAACACAGACAGCTCTGTGACTCGCAGTGATAGATACCGTGCACTGTGTTATCTAATGTTTCATCCGCCAGCGCCTAAGCACCGTCATGCAGCAAAATGTCCAAAACAGTGACCCACAGTGCTGCAAGATCTTTGCACACCTTCTGACTCACCAAAGAAAGGTCATGTTAGGGTCCTGTGTAATTTTATTAATAAGTGTATTTTATTGTAATTCTTTGAGAATTGGTATGCAATGTGTGGTTTAGACACTATTAACCAGAATATGTAATTAGAACAATTCTAAACATGTTGAATAATACTGAATTTACAGAAGATTTTTGTTGCCTTTTATGGAGAACATGAGGGGGAAATGGAGAACAGGTTTTTTTATTCTTTTGACAGAAAGCTGATCATCCAATTATTATCATTTCATTCACACAAAGACACATCAGTACAAGAAAGAAACTTTTTATATGTTCTAATAATTGAGTGTTTCTTGTGAGAAGCTGGGAAAGTTCAAGAAAAGAAGAGGAACAAAGCCAGTGTTCCTAGACTTTGACAACTAGGGCAAACGTAAGAACTTCCCATTCATTGTGGAAAAATGTAACATCCTGCACTCTTTTAGAATCCTTGATTGCATGAACAGAACCAGGCTGCAGGGCCTCCTGCACTCTATGCTGGTCAGACCCTTCTGTGCTCACCTCTCCTCACCTCCCTCCGGGGGTCAGTGACAGACCACCGGGCAGAGAATGTTTTTAGAATAGTACTGATGGAGGCAAATATCCTAGGTCTTGTATAGAAAAGAATGACTTCCTGGTCCTCAAAGCGCGGACAGGCTTTTTGCAGGCATTTCCTATAGTTCATTCCTTAGTCCATTCTGCCTTATCTGCAGTGCCCCTCCATACGCACACATTTAGCAAGGAGAGAAGAAAAGATGTGTGTAGTAAGTTTTCCCCCCTTAATAAGATTATATTTTGTCTTTTCAGAATCTTTCTGCCTTTGCTCTTTTCGGAGTTATAAAAGACTTGTTTCCTTGGTTTCTAAATCTCATTTTGTTCAGCCTTATAGCAGCTCAGCAATCTCTAATGACGGCTTTCTCTCATCCATGCTCTCATTTCTGTATTACGACTACTCATGTAGGCCAGTAGATGCTTCTTATGTCACATGTACTGTGGGAGGCAGGTTTTGCCCCATCCCAGCATATTCCCAGACCCCATTCCTTTCAGCTGTCTAACCTTCCATCCATCCATTCCTCCACTTATTTGAGTCTGAAGGACTTTGAAACTTGGGAAATTGACATCCCTGAAACTAATTATATGTTGGATATGTAAGGAACACTGCTTTTCTGCTTTGAAAGATTTTAAAAGAGAATGTACTTTAGAATAAGACAGATCCGAGTTCAAATACTGTGTGACCTTGAGCAAGCCCCTTTCATGTAACAAATATTTGTTGAGAATTTCTAAGTGCCAGGCATTGTGATAGGCATGGTGGGTAGTTATTGAGAAAACAGACACAGTCATTTACCGCGCTGAGTTTATACCACAGTTGGGGAAACTAACGAAAAACTTTTAAATAAATTCTTCATTTTTAGTAAGAATAATGAAACACGGGGAGTCTATATGAGTCAGAGGAGCAGGGAAGACTATTTTTGTGAAATAATGTTTAAGCTTAGGATCAAAGAACAGTTAGGAGTTAGCTAATCAAAGAGGGAGTATAAGAGCAGTACCAGCTGAAGAGCCACTTGTTCTAAGACCCAGAGTCAGAAAGGAACTTAGGTACAGAATAGGAATGACTGAAGATGGGCTGGACCCAGTGAATAAGAGGAAAGTAGAAAGATACAGAAGCATGGCCTTATAGGTACTGACAAGAATTTTGGTCTCTTCTAATAGCAATGAGTAGTCATTGGAAGTTGGTTTTTTTGCTTTTTTGTGTGCGGGGTTTTTTTTTGTTTTGTTTTGTTTTTGTTTTTTTTGTTTTTTTGTGTTTTTGTGTGTGTGTGTGTGTGTTTTTTTTTTGTTGTTTTGTTTTTTGTTTTTTTTTTGAGGGGTGGGCAGGAAGCATGATCATATTCATGTTTGGATCACTGTTGTATCTCATCCCAAAGTGGGTTACAGGACTGTAGGCTAATGTCGCTTTCCACATGGGAGACGATGGTAGCAAGGCAGATTTAGGAGTTAGACTTTACAGGGCTTTCGCTTCCTGGGTTGGTGGCATTGCAGAAGGGGAGAGTGTTACTGATGACTTCCAGTTTCCTGATATGAGGTACTGTTTCCTGACATGAAAATTTTGGGAGGGGAGCTTAGCCTGGGGGTGGAGTGAGGTAGGGGATACAAGTAGATCCCAAGTTCAGTTTTAGAAATGTTTGATCTGAGATGCTTGTGAGTCATCCAAGTGGAGATGCCATGTAGGTAATTGTAAAAATCAGGCTGGAAGCTCAGAGGCTGAAGATATAAACTGGGTAACAGCTGATAGACAGTATTTAAAGCCATGAGTATGGACAAGATTGCCTAGGAAGAGAACATGTTTCCAGAAGAGGGCCCAAGACACCTCTTTGAGCCTAGGTTGTCTCATCTGTAACATGGGAGTAGTGATCTCTCTGGGCGAGGAGGTTGAGAGGCATGCAGGCAGTACCTAGCCCTGTGTTCAGCTCATAGTAGGCACTCAGTAGGTGGTAATTGCTAGTATTATTACGTCCAATAAAATCTCACAGCCTTGTTCTCTGTAATGAGTTGGCACTAATTCACAGAGAGGAGAATGGAGAAGAGTGAATGAATGCATGAAAAAATGAACATGAATCTATAGGAATATGCCTGTAAAAATTGAGATGAAAGCATTAGCTTTTCTTGTGACATTGTGTTAAAAACAGTTTTCCTCATTTTCATTTTCTAGGCAGCCCTCCTCTTGCAAACAAGTTCCTATAATTCTTCCCCAGAAAAATCAAGAGCCTTCATGTTTTCTGAAATGGGACTTTTGTACCCAAATGACCTGTGAGGCTACCACCAGGTTCATCATCTTGGTGGGTTCTCATCGTTGTTGCTACAGTCGCTGATGAGTTTGTTAAGAAACATCTAAATGTTATTTTGGTGACATTATTTTTAGGAAGGCAAAGCCTTGCATTTGCAGACAGCAACTTCTTTGTGAATGTGGGGAGACCACAGAGCTGTAACACATTGCACATGTCGACAAGGCCGTCAAGGCTGTCTGGGCCTCTTGGCATTGCTAACGATGATAATGATCCCACTTGGTGGAGGCAGGCCCTTCCTGCAGCTGGTGTCCTTTCTGCGCAAGTATGAGGTCACTTGGTGGGGAGGGGCAAGACGGAGCTCTGGAGGAGGAGAGGGGAAGGGGAAGAAGCTGTCACATCTGCATTCTTGGTGGAAAAATAGAAGCATATTTGCCACGTGCTTGACTTATTTATTCATTCATTTATTTTTAAGGCATGGGAATGGAAAGGCATGTGGATGGTGAGGAACTGTAAAACAATGACAGCTCAGTTTTCCCCCCAAACTGCACCAGCTATTAGTGCATCAGCATTCACATTACCAAACTAATGAGATCTCCCGGGTACTGATAGCCCTGTGAATCTGATCTCTAGAATTTTTGGAACTGCTCAGATGTTCCAACAATTTAGATCCCAGTAACATCTTTAGAGTTCTATAAAATCCTAATTCTAGACAGCTCACTCTTCATTCTGCCTCAAATGTGCATTAAAAAAGAAAAATTTAGAAATACCGTTTTTTGGGAATATAGTTAATGGCATCAGATTGTTCTTCATCCACTTCTCAATGTCATCTCCAAAAATAAATAAACCATTTTTTTTAGTTTACCAGTAATAGTCTAATTGGTGAAGCATAGGTTTATTTCCAGAGCTTGTGTACACAATGACTGTATGTCCCCATGGTTTGGAGTTATTGTTGCAGTTGGTTGTTGTTGAGGGTTTTTAAGAAGAGCTGTTAGTGAAAGAGGGGTCACTTTGACATCCCAGGGAAAGAGCCTACCCTGGGCACAACCAGCCCTTCACAATAACCATTTGGCCCTATCTGCCCAAGGTTGTAGAAGTGAGTCAACTCTGATTGATATGAAGAAAATACTGCCCTGGCTGGTGTAGCTTAGTGGATTGAGTGTGGGCTGCAAACCAAAGGGTCACCAGTTTGATTTCCAGTCAGTGCACATGCCTGGGTTGCAGGCCAGGTCCCCAGGTGGGGCCACCTGAGAGCCAACCACACACTGATGTTTCTCTCCCTCTGTTTCTTCCTCCCTTCCCCTCTCTCTAAAACAAAAAGGAATAAAATCTAAAAAAAAAATTGAAGAAAATACTAAGAATATTCTCAAAATATTTTTGAGCCCTTCAAAATCAAGGCGAGGTCTGATTAGCCTTTGCATCCTCAGTGACTCGGCCAGGGCCTGACACAAAGTAAGTGCTCAGTGAGTGGTAAGCGTGCAAGTGACCCTGTGTGCCCATCTCGCTTGGCTCAGGACTATTGTTGTTAGCAAATACAAATGACCATGAGTGGTTATGTGGAAGAAAAAGGTAGTGTTTTGTACTAACTGCTGGAGAAAGAGGCTGAATTATTTCAGTGTAATTATTGACTCTCAACAGTGCTCCTGACTTGAGTTTTCAAGGTACAATGTAGAAAATACTGATTGGACTAGAGGTTTGAAACTGGACCCTCCAGAAAACCGCTAAAATTTCTTTACCTCAGTTTCCTTATAAATAAAATGAGGATAATAATATTTTCTCTGCCTACCTCTTAGGGTTATTTTTAGGATTAAGTCCTATCAAGGAAATGAAACTGATAACTATAAGGGATAGGGTGTTATTGGCTTCTTTTTGAGAAGACTATATCTTTAAATATTTTTAGAAGAAAGAAAAGATTTTTAATTTCTTGAAGAAAATATTTTTGAAAAGCATGTTTATTGGTGCTATTGTTAATTGTTGCTAATCTCTCTTTAAGCTTTATTTGTTTGCTTATTTTTTTTTTTAATAACAACTCTTCTCTCCCTTTCTGGAAAGCTTCTATGATTTAACTCCAAATTTTATGTGCTTAAAAATCAAAGTATCATTTTGCTTGCTAGTTCTTTTTGTTGATTCAGTTCCAGTTAAAGGTGAGATCATATGGTATTTGTCCCTCACCACCTGGCTTATTTCACTTAGCATGATGCTCTCCAGTTCCATCCATGCTGTCACAAAGGGTAGGAGCTCCTTCTTTCTTTGTGCTGCATAGAATTCCATTGTGTAAATGTACCGTAGTTTTTTGATCCATCCATTTACTGATGGGTACTTAGGTTGCTTTCAGCACTTGGCTGTTGTAAATTGTGCTGCTATGAACAAACAAGCAAAATGTAACCAAAGACACTGAAATTGAGAACAGGCTGACAGTGACCCGAGGGGAGAGGGGAGGGAATTTCAGGGGAAAATGGTGAAGGGTTTGCAGGAACAATTATAAAGGACACATGGACAATAACAAGGGGTGAGGGTGGAAACAGGGGAGGGAGGTGGGAAGGGCTGGAGTGTTGGAGTGGGGTGCAGGGGGAAGGCAGAAAACTGTAGTTAAACAACAATAAAAAAAATTTTTTTAAAGTATCAGATTCTCCTCAATAAGTATCATTATTGTTAGTAATAACCTCTGAAACCAGCAACAGTTATGAAGCTACTGACTGCATATGATTAAGTGATCACAAGAAAACGCAGGTGTTACCACATGTAAATTCTTTCCCTGCAGTTTTAGCTTCTACAACAACAGGTGTCTCTTGTGAACTAGTAGAATTTTGCCCCAGAAAAACCACTGCATACAATGTTAAGAACAATGCCTCAGCCACTTTCTAGCTATGGCTTTAAATAAATCATTTAACCTCTCTCAACTTGATCTTCCTTATTTCATAACTGAGAGAGCTCCTGGTGGCCCTGCATCAGGGCTTTACTGCTTTCCCCAGAAAGCATTTGAGAAGAGGGAGGGCATTTGGTGCTCTCAAAGTGATAGAGTGGATGTATGCTACTGGCATCTAATGGGCAGAAGGAAGTCCGCTAAACCTTCTCCAGTGAGCAGAGCAGTCTCATGAAAGGAAGAATTCTTTCCCTATAGTATATAATGTGCCCTCCTAAGAAACGTTGGACCAGAACTTTTAAGAGGGAGAGGCGACACAATTATTAGTGTCTCAGGCAAAGGAATATATAGACCACCTAGCCACAGTTTAAGGCTACTTTTGCTTGCACTGTCTTCTTATATTCTTGCCCTGTCCTCCTCCCAAATGGCAAGATCCCAAGCAATGCTGAGTAGACCCTACATGGAAGGGGACAGACAAGTCTGAACTACATACCTTCTATCGTCTCTGTTTTACCGGGAAAACTGGCAGTAGAGTTAAAGTTAGCTCACCTATTCATCCCTCAATTTTGTTATGCTTTAGAAATGAGCCCCTCTCATTTTTCCTCCCCCCTTAGCCTCAGAGCCTTGCTCTGCCAGGGCTCAAGTGTGGCAGCCTCCTGAAGCATTTGTTTGGGATGGGTGGGGAGAGAGGAAGGAGAGCGGAGCCAGTTCAGCCCTGCAGCTGCAGCTAACCAAAGCAAGCTGCCGACACAGACAGCTCACTCCATTGCAGGGCCACCCTGAAGCCATATTTGTGGGTGCAAAATTATTGTGACACATTTCACCATGGGGTGTGAGGGGAGAAACTGCACATGGTGATAAAAGTGCCAGATGATTCTTAACACTACTTTTTTAGACTGCCATTTAGAGAGGGAAAAGAAAACCAGAGAGGAATCCCACACTGTTGACACCTCACCTGAAGGAAGCAGTCCTGTCTAGGTGGGCTTTGTGCTGTGCATGAATAAAGGCTGGGATTCCAGAGTTTTCTGTTTAGCCCCACGTTTTTCGCCTAGTCAAATTTACTTTTAGCTTTTTTAATTGTATTTTACTCTTTAAAGAAAATCTGTTGTGCAGAATCATATAAGGCTTGACATGATGGTATAGACTAATTGCTTAAATATGGACTTGGAAAACTGCTGGAAAGTAGTTTTGTGTCATTGAATGAAAGTTACCACGTACACAATAGTCTCTTTTCAAACCTAAATTAATTACCTCTTAAAGGGAATAAAAGAGCACAGCAGAAAAAAAGAAGAATAAATTTATTAGGCCAAAAACAAAGTTAATGTTTAAATTCAACTGGAAAGAACTGTAGAAATTTGCCTCTGACGTTGACAGACAGGTCTCTTTCCTCTTTTGTGTTTGAAGTCAAGTCTTTGGGAATATGTGACTTCTCTACATTATGGAAAAGTGACAAGTGTAAGCCACGGTAGCAAACAGACCAATTCTTGTTTTATTTAACACTACTTCAAAGGAACATCACCTTGTTTGGAGGATGATATCAGAGGTTTGGCCATTGCTTTCCTAACTTCCCCATGAAACCCTAGGATTTTCCAGAACTTACTAAAGGTAGAAGAGTTAATTTGGGGAGAATTGGGTTTTTTTCAACCACAATTGTAGGAGAGTTAATAGATACTAGAGTTTCATGTTTTTAAAAGTGATTCTTCTTTTTATTTATTAATCAATTTATACCTCCCATTTAAAGAACATGCAATACAGAAGATAAAATAATTAGTTGAGGGAATTCAAGTAATGGGAATATAAAGCCAGAGATAAGAGTGAAAAACAGAAATAAATATTACCTGGTCCCTTTTGGTGGTTGGAAGTAAATTACAAATTTAGCTGTAAGCTTCCTAGTGACCTTGGTTAAAAGGAACATCCTATTTTAATCACCCAGACTCATCCTATAGAATAAATTTATTAAGGGCATCATGTGGCATTGTTCAGGGGAAAATGGTTTTTTATTTGTTCATTTACCAACATTTCTTGAGCACCTTCTAATGTACTTATATTAACAGCCAGCTTGGATAATATCTGAGAAAGGCAGATCTTTATTAGATTTGTGTGAAATGCTCTCTGCTGAAGTGTAAAATCTCTAAAATTTACTTGAACCATGTTTGAATGTAAAACAGAATATTGATCTGTTTATGGACAAATCCAGATCAGATCAGACATTTTTGCTATTTTCTTTTTTTAGAGAAGTCTCTGTAAACTTCCCCCAGGTCTTGTTATATTACACCTTTGACCCCGAAAGATGGCACATCTCTGTGAGACACGTTCCTTGGAACCTAGTGGTTAAAAGTCTTCAAATCAGACTTTGGTTCAAAGGCAGCTCTGGAACACCCTATAGTAAACTCCTTTTCACATGTTTTAGGCAGCGACATCCCTTCTCGCAGACAATGTTGTGCTCACTCTCAATATAGGAAACACATATATAAGTGATATTTTAGTAACATAAATTTATTTTTTAAATTGTACGTATCTACCTATTATTGAGACACTTGCTAAGACCAATGAAATGGTTTCCATAAATCAGAAATTTGAATGCATGATAACTGTTCTCTGTCAGTCTCAGCATCTTATTCTTTCCCCGCATTCTGTTTTGTTGCAGTTTTTAAAAACTCATTTTGATACCTCATTGTATGCTATGCAATTAGACTCATCTTGAATCTTGAAAAAAGAGTAGAAAGAATTTTATTGCAGAGTTAAATAACTAATAAAAACCAACTACTCACATTCCTAAAAACATACATATTATAAATGTGTAATATAACATTATATATAATCTTATAAATATATTTTCTGTTAAATCATAATATGAAATATATTAAATGTTTTATATATTATATAAATATAGATTATAAATATATAATACATACAAAATATGTTAACAAGAAGAATACAAAGCTTATCAATACACCATGAAATGATCTATAATACATAGCAAGGCAAAAGTAGGTTTACAGTTATGAGTACATGAAACAGAGTTCATTCTCATATTATTATTTATTAATTATTGTATTACAATATTTTCCATTCAAACAACTGTAAACCTACTTTTGCCCCACCCTGTATTATCATGGCATATGTATCTGTCATGTTATTTAGGCTATCAATGGGCATAATTTATGGGCTGAGAATTCAGCTCTCACAGAGCTGACCAGGACCCTGTGATACAAATTGTAATAAACAGATGTGTTCAAGCTTTTCTTTACATGTAATTTAAGCATGACACATGTTTGCTATAGTAATGTATTCCATTGGAGTTTTACATGAACAGACATCCACAATCCAGAAATCAACCAGATTGATACAGAGCAATACCCTTCCTAATGAATGGCACATTTAAAAGATTCTTTTATGTGTACCAAAATTGCAGGGGGAACGTTGGGTCCAAGATCTGGGTGGTGGTTTGGTGTTGGTAATGGTGGCTGGTAGTGATAATGTGGATGTGTGTTAGTCCTCCTAGAACTGAGTGCCTCCAGTCGGAGGATGGGCTTTATGGCATTGTTTGTGTTATTGTAGCTTTGGCAACTGAACATCATGAATGAGACTCATGAAGCCTCTACTCCCTTTCTCTTGGCTTAGAAATTCCAGGCTGGCATGGTGGGTATGAAAATACGTAGCCATGGGGGTATAAAACCCCTGTGAAAATACAAAACCAAAGAGAGAGTATTAACACTGAAAACCTGAGGATAAATTCATGTTTTGTTTCTATGTTTTTAAATGGTACATAGCTTTTCAACCTTTTGGCTAAGATCAAGTGCAATTTTAAATAGTGCAAAAGCAAAATGAAAGGCACCCTTCCAACATGTAAACCTGTTGTTTGAGTGTATACTGTATAAGAAAAACTTCCTGCATATGGGGCAAAGTTATAAGTAAATTAGTTAATACTTAATCTTGTTCTTTACATACATAAAGAAAATCAAATACCTGTAGTTATTTTCTTCGTTTTCACAGGAAGGAAACTAAGTTGCACAAGGATAGGATGAATGCAGTTTTTTTTAAATTTGTAATGCGCAAGGTCCCTTAAATGAAATTAAATTTAGTGCAACTTTGGGATAAATGTTACATATAGCACCACTGGAGTTTGAGTTCTTCTGCTCTCCATTTGGTTACCAGTCATTACTTCTCATTTCCATTCTCTCCAGAAACAAGTGTTTTTACGCTCTGTTGACAGTATGTTTCCTGTGCCTTTATCTCTTATACCCTGCATATTGCTCCAATTTGGGGCATAACTGTAAGTCATTGTGCAATTCACCATAGCAAATCTTCCATCCCAGAAGAGGCTTGAAAATACATAGTTTCCTAGGGCTGCCATAACAAATTACCACAAACCGGGTGGCTTATAACAATAGAAATTTGCTCTCTCCCAATTCTGGAGGCTAGAAGGCTGAAATCAAAGAGCCAGTGGGGCATTGCCTTTCTCCAAAGACTCTTGGGGTGCATCATTCCTTTCCTGTAGCATCTGGTTGTTGCCAGTAACCATTGGCATTTTTGCGGGGGCATGATGAGGGGCGTAACTCCAAAATCTGCCTCTGTCTTCTCATGGTTGTCTTCTTTCGGTGTGTGTCTGTGTCTAAATTCCATCTCGTAAGGACACCCACATTTGATTAGAGCCCACCCTCATCCCATATGAGCTCATCTTAACTTGTTTGCATCTGCAAAGACTGAATTTCTAATAGATTCACATTCACAGGTTCCCAGTGAACATGAATGGGGGAGGGGTGGAGGGTGACAAACTCTTCCACCCAGTACAGGTAGTGAGAATCTTGTTCAATTCTTTCACTTCCCTGAGTATTTAGGGGTCAACCCTTGAGCACTTCTATTTTTCTAGTCTCAAACAAAGCATCATTGAGCTTTCCATCCACTGGGATGTGGATATTTGTTTTCAACATAATGTCTTTTACCTGAGACTACCCAAAGCCTCAGAAACCCTAACTAATCAATTCTCTAGTCACTGGCACGGCACGTGCTGTGTCTATGTCATGTCTATATCATTTTTAAAAATTGACCGTGGGGGCCAGGTTTTGTTCTCCAGTATTCATATGCAACTTCCTACTGGAATCAAAGTAAATCGAGTGCAAGTGTTTTCAAGCTTTGAGTCTGGTCCACACTTAACTCCTTCCCAAATTCTGTACTTTGTTCTTTGTGCATCTGGACATTAGGCTCACTTAAACTCTTGTAATAATCTCCCCAAGGGCATTAGCTGTGAGGAGCTACATTATCCCAGATGCTTTTACCACTTGAGCTTTCCTAGCATTCTGAAGGCTGGCCAAAGGTCAAATATTTGGGTGCTTTCATGATAGCATGTAGTGTTTAAACCTCTCCCTTAAGCAAAGTTGCAATTGTACTGAGGAGGGGGCATCCAGGGAAAAGATCACAAACTAGTTTAGGCCCAACATTCCTCCCCAGATATATTTTCTTTGATCTGCATGATGTTTTTTTAAAGAAACTGAATTACTTACTAACAATAGCAGATTTCACAAAGAAATCCAGATATCTGTCTTCTGAAAACTAAGAAGATTTGACATCCCTGGGCCCATATTTCCTCAGCTGTCCCTTCTGACAGCAGGGGCTCTCACCTGCACCAGGGCCAGTCTGCACCAGATTACTTCATTTGTTTATGTCACCTGTCTGGCCCTTGTTGGCATCCAAGCTGTCCACCCCTGGCCCAAGACTTAGGAATTGAACCTTAATCTTCTTCCTAATGTAATTCAAAGAAACTACATTGAACACACTGGGACAAAGGAGGGCAGATCAGTGGTTTACCCTTCCCTCAGTTGCGCACTGTCTTTTGGCAGATTGCCACCAATACCTCCAAGCTCAGGCTGAGATGCATACCTTCAGTCACAGTGCCTCCAGATTCTGTAGCCTTCTCACCCTTTTTCCCTCTGCCTCTGATGTTACAGTTACATTCAAATGCAAGAACTGACATTTTCAGAAGTGGGAGATGATTTCAAGTTCTGTCTCATGTTTCTTTCTTAAGCTTGGATTTCGTTAATCACAACACAGGGCCTTCCTGAAATTTTTAAATGCCCTTTTGTAGTTTGTGAAGCCTCTTTTGGCCCTTGTGCTCCCATCTATTCTGCTTCTATAATCCACCCTTTACCTGTTGGTCCACAGTATTTTGACTTCAGGTTACAGACACTTGTCTTGCCCTATAGAACATCTCTGGTCAGTCCCCAGCCTGAGTGTAGGGTCTGCCAGTTCTCCCCATTAGGATTTCGTACAATTTCTCATTGTACCCACAGTGTACCAATAGAGGGCTGTCACTTCAAGGTCTAACCTCGGGATCCTGAATAACACCTCTCTAGCTTTCCTCAGAATCAATAACACTAAAGTACCCTCTTAGTTCTTCATTATCCCTAACCCCATTGGCATGTCCATGCCATTCAGCCTGTGGAAGATGATACTCACTATGCAGTCCATGTGGCTGCACGCTCTTCCTGGGACTCATGGACACACCATCATCATGGTACTCACCATCTGGTGCTGGAAACAACCTCATCTGTTCTTCCTGAAAAATTTGTGAATTCTGGAGGCCTTATATTTACCTTTATCTTAAAGCTTCTTAGAGTTTCTCTCTGATGATAAGAGTAATATGTTCATTGTAGAGAATGTGGGAAATACACAAGATACAAAGATAAAAACAGCATTACCCATAAATGCACCTCCTAGAGATAACCGCTGCTAGCACATTGATACGTTTATTTTCACATTCACATTTTAATCTCTTCCATCCCCAGTTCCTTCATCCTCAAACACTCTTGAGGGAAGGGTAATGTTTGTGGGTATCTCAAAAATTTAGAATAAAAGAAATTATGTAACTGAAGAAAATTCTAATCTTAACATTTCCAAATCTAATTAATATTGTACACATTCTTGCATGTTTTATGTTAAATTATTTTATCCTTAAACAATATGATGAATGTTAGGATTTTTATGACTACGTTTGAGGAGTCCAAAGAGTATCTGCGCAGTCCCCTCATTTTTCTGATAGGATGATTTATATCATGGACAACCCATGGATGCAAAGCCTTGGCTTAGTTTTAGGCATTTGTTGTAGTCTGACTTGTGTGCTGCTCACCCCAAATTCTTATGATGGTATGCTCACAACATGATGGTATGAGGAGGGGTTCCTTTGGGAGGTAATGAGAATTAGATGAGATCATGAGGGCAGAGTTCTTATGAATCAGATTAGTGTCCTTACAAGAATCATGAGAGATTGCTTTCTTCTTTGCTCTCTACCATGTGAGGATATGAGGAGCTGGCATTCTATGGTCCAGAAGCATGCCCTCACCAGGCCTGACCATGCTGATGCCCTGATCTCGGACTTCCACTCTACAGAATTGTGAGAAAAAATTTTTTGTTGTTTATAAGACACTTGGTCTATGATATCCTGTTGTAGCAGCCGGAACTAAGACGGCATTCAAGGAAGAAGATCCTTCTTTGAATGCTGTCTAGTTGTGGACGTAAGAGACAGATATAAGAAGATACATACTTTCCCAATGTAGCATTTGGGTACCAGGTTAATGGTAGTTCATGAGTGACAACTGGGGTGGACCAAGATCTTAAGCTGGGGCTTGAAGAGAGTAAAAGACTGGGAGGAGGAGAGCTACTTAGGTACATTTTATAATAGGAAAATGTTAGAGTATCAAGAATTATAACTGGCTGAGAGTGTGGCAAGACCTGGGTGGGAACCAAATGTGACTCTTCACTCTGAGACTCCTTCACAACATTTCCAGCTGATGAACTGACAAATCTCCAATATATCATCCCATAAATACTATTAAAATATCTAAACTTCACATCTACTTTTTTTAAAGGTGTATTTATTTACTTATTTGTAGAGAGAGGGAAAGGGAGGGAAAAGAGAAGGAGAGAAACATCAGTTGGCTGCCTCTCCCACACCCCCAACCAAGGACCTGGCCCACAACCCAGGTATGTGCCCTGACTGGAAATCGAACCAGCAACCTTTTGGCTCGCAGGCCAGCACCCAATCCAGGGATCACATCTACTTTTTTTCACATCTACTTTTTAAAATTTTATGTGAGAGTTTTCAGGAAATTTTTACATAATAACCCAGAAATCTATATTAAACAAAATATTAAGCTCAATATTAAAATAAATTCATCACAGTTTCTGACTGCTTATTACCTGGTGATACAAACTTAAGGATAGTTCATAATATATTCTAGTTGAGTGAAAAAGAAATATTCCAACCTTTTAGCATCTAGGTGAGAATTGCTTCTAGCACTTGCTGGTTTATGTGCTAGGGATTAACAAGTGTGTCATTATAATCAACATAGCTGATGTTGGATTTACAGGCAGATGTAAACAAATGCCTCTTTGCTTTGGACATCCATACAACCTAGTGGAAGCTCCAGACTATAAAAAGTATGAACAAGTCATTTGTCCCACAACTTCTGGGTAGCTCTTTGCAAGGAATTGATGATTGGATGGCACAGGGTGGCAGATTGCAATGGGAAGCCCATACCTGAAGTCAGGGAAACTCTAGTGCTGACAGAGCCAACACTTAGCTGTATAATCTTTGCCTATCACATAGTTTCTTTGCTCCTAAATAAACTCGAAAGACTCTTCTAGTTCTAATATTCTGCAACTCTGTATTCTTCAAGTGTCTTTCTTTAAAAAGCCAAGAACACGGTGAGATGTTACTTTAAGGAAAGATGACGTGATCTCTAGTTCTGAGCTTCATCCAGCCACGGGCATGTCAATTTCAGGTACTCATTACATCATCAGGGAAAGAAGCCAATAAAAAACCCATACCTCTCAGGCTGTAGAATCTGCTTATAAATTAGAGTGGACAGAATAGCTGTGGTTTTTCCAAACTCTGAAACATTACATGTTCTTGGGTATTACTAAAATGCATTTTGTGTTCTGCGTCTTGTTAAAGTTTTTGTGACATGTCCCTGTAAAGGTCTGCTGAACTCCTGCAAGCAGGAACCATGCCTTTGGTTATCTGTTACCAGTTAGCTCAGTTGGATAAAATCCAAGGCTGTGGGACCCAGCTCCAAATGGGAGAGTTGGCTTCATGGAGAGCAGTCCCCTCTTGCCCGACAGATTCAGAAATGCTTGCATTTGATCACTGAGGGCAGAGGTGTGAACATGGCTGGCTCAGCCTACTGGAAAAATCACTCGGAGCCCATGTTCCTCTGACAGGGGTTATTGACCTCAACCTTGTTTAGAATTACCAACTGTGAGCAAAATGCCAAGCCAGTTTATGTATGATTTGAAGTGCCTGATGACCTGTCACCTAACTGAGCATCTAAATCTTTCTACATTGTGAGAAACTGATGAAAATAGCTTGTTATTGGAGCTTGACTCTCTGCAAGGTGCTGTGCTAAGTAGTCTGCAGGCATTTTCTCACTCACACCTCAGAGTAATTCCATGCAGTATGCACTATTTTTATCCTCCTTTGGTAGGTGAGGAAACTGTAGCTGCAAGAAGTTGTGTGGCTTTCCTAAGGCCCCACATCCACTGACTGGCACAGCCAGGACTCCGAGCTCAGTCTTGTCTGAGCCCAGAGCCCATACTATTACCCCCTACACTCTAATGCAGGGGTGTCAAACTCATTTTCAGCGGGGGCCACATCAGCCTTGAGGTTGCCTTCAAAGGGCCGAATGTAATTTTAGGACGGTATAAATGTAACTACTCCTTAACACTTAAGCGAGAGCTCGACACAGGTGCCAGGTGGGATAAAACAAGGTGGAGGGCCGGATTTGGCCCGCGGGCCTTGTGTTTGCCACCTGTGCTGTAATGCCTCTGTCAGGGTATTGCACGGGACACCAAACAGTTTGAGATTTTAGAAATTTTGATAAGCCCCTACCTGTGGAATGAAAGTTTCCACAGTCAGATGCTTATCAGTGGTTATGGGTTTTAAGTTGTAATGTCTTAAAATGAAATGGGTCACCTCTGCAGGCAGACAAAGAAAACTTGACAAATGGTCAAGTGAGGCAAATTCCGTTCTTGGATGCTTTCATACATTTTCCATTCATGACCTCCTCTCTGTCCCAGCAGCTTGAGAAACATGTCAAACCGAAAGCTTTGCTCAGCATTGTTTCCTCAAACTTCTAGTTCAAAATGCAAACTCTCATAGTGGACAAATTGAAAAGTCTTTCCACTCTTCTGAATTCCCTAGCACCTCACCACCAACTCAACTCACTGTATATCCTCAAATCCAGGCATCAACAGATCAGTGAGACAAATTTTTCCTGACTGTTCTGCTCAGCAGTAAAATTACAGAGGCTCTTCAATAGAAAGGGGAAGCTATAAAATCTCCTGTGTTAGAACATTGAGTTAAGCTCTGACTTCTCTGAAGCTACAATTTCATGATGTTTAACTTAAAGTTTAGTCATTAGGTGATGTGTTTAGGATTCTGGAACCCTGTTCTTCCTGACCTTCTGAACTTCACTCTCATTTGAGTGAAAAGGGACAGCTTGTAGGGCACACAGAAGCATTTGGTGCAAGTTTGGGAAAAGGACCTTGGTAACATGCATCTCTTACAGTGTATTCCTTTTGGGATTTTTATAGGTAGACATGAAACAAAGGCGGCCTTTAGGGTAATTTCTCTTTTACCTAGTCAGCAGTACAAAGTAAGGCATAAGGCTTTGTGCTTTTCCTTTTAAAAAGGACAGAGTGACTCACTTCACTATTGACATAGTAAAGTATACTCAGAGTTGAAGAGCCTCCTTAGATAACTTAAGTTGTTCCTCTAAGTTAGGAAGTGATTTTTTTAATGAAATACCTCTTTTAATTTTCTAAAAGAGCGTTACACATCACTGCATTTGAAACTATAAAAGAACAAGGTCTTCCATTTCACGTTCTTTCTGAGGCACTGAAAAATGCTTCATTCATGTGTCCTTACCTTTGTTCTCCTTTTATCCTCATCTCCCTGATCCATCACCTTCATCTGCTTCTTTACTTCTGGCCTTTCTCCCTTCCATTCAGGAAGTAGTTTTTAGCAGCTGGTATGTAAATAGCAGTGTGAGAGGCACTGAGGAAGTGAGGAGATGAAGACACAGGCAGTATCCTCCACTGGACTTAGTGTGTCAAAGGTTGCAAGTTTAAAGGACTGTAGGAGACAGTAAGTTCTGTGAGGGAGCAGAAGGAGCCAGACGCAGGACAAAGGAGTGTATCATCACGCAACCCCAGCTGATTGAAATCCTCCAGGAACACTGATCCAGCATTGTCAGAGCTTTCAGTTTGTCAGGAAAAGTCAGAAATCCAGATTTTTATTATGTGCCATCTCCTGATTTTTTTTTTTAAATGCTGGCAACTAATTCAAATTCTTCAAAAACATTGTGTGGGCCAAACAAAACATGTATGTGGGCTGAATTCAACCCATGGGCCTCCAATTTGGGGAGTTCTGGTCTGGTTAGTGAGGTAAATCACACATGTATGAAATCATTCACTTAAAATGTGGCCCATATGACTAAGAGTCCTAATGAGTGACACAGACAGTTCGTGCTAGAGGAGTTCAGAGAAAGGAGAAGAAAGAGGAGGAGGAGGAGGATGGAGGAGACAAGAGAAAGATGAGCTCCAGGTGCCGAGGCCTCAGCACTGCCAGGCACTCTGCGGGGCTGTGAGGAAACCAAAGGGGGTCTGTTAGGAATTTGAGAGACTCATGGAGGCCATGTGGTGGACAGCCTCCAATGTCAGGCTGAGGAAGGTGGGCTTCATCTTCTACGTCATGGGAAGCCACTAAATATTTGTTGATTTGCTATTTTAGAAAATAAGCATTGGTGATGGGTAGGAGCATGTGAGGGAAAACCATCAGGAGGCTCGTGCTGTAGTGCTTTCTCATTTTCCACCCGCCTCCTTTTCCACCTCTCTGCAGCACATCCCCAAACCTTCCACCTAATGCACTTCTAGGGAGAAGAGGCCTCCCTCTAGCAAGGTAGCTTTAAAGTATGCCAATGCCCTAAGCCAGAAAAAGAAAATGAAATCAGGCCAAATTAGAATGGCACCCCCACCAAGAAAGTAAGTAATTAACCCCTAGGCTACCACCTTTTGCTGAGTGAAACCCACTGTTTAAAAAAGAGATAGGGCATCTCTTTGAGCCATATAGATGTATCTAAGAAGCAAGGCTTGTGTGGCTCTAGAATGAGGATGGAAAGGTGCAGAACTACGTTCTCATTATGTACACATTGATCAAGGACTAGTTCTGCAATAGCCACAATCAGAAACCACACACTTTGTGCTAACATTGATTAGTAAAGCTCTCTTACTTAAGTAACTGATAGAGATGCACACAGAAAGTACAGAAAGGCACTGTTATAAAAATATATATATTTTTTTAAGGAAGAAAAAGTACAACTTTTTAGATATTGAAATATATAGCAGTCTTCCAGATAAACCTGAGGTATCGAAAATGACTTACCCCTAAGTACCCAGTGAGTGTGTTTGCAGGATGGTGGGCTGCCCTTGTATATCACTGGACAGTTTGTTGCCTGGGCCCCACCTCTGGCCAATCAGAGCTGGTTAGTGTGAGGTGGGACTGAGCAGGTGGACTTTTGAGAAATCCTCACAGGTGATTCAGGACCCTACACAATTTTGCTCAGAGATTGGCATTTCAATGTTTGGCTAATGTAGGCAGTTCTTGGTTATTCCAGTCCTGGCTGTGCAGGGTGTTAGTTTTCCAGGGCCCTTGTTTTACTTATTCTTTCTACCAACGTTTTCCCCATTATATTTTTTATGCACACTTGAATGGAAAATGAGAAGAGAAAGAGGCCAGAACTTTTTAAAAATTTATCATTTTACCACATAATAAGAGCAACAATAATAATTACAACCAGTAACAACAGCTAGTATATCTTAAACATTTATTATATCAGGTATTGTTCTAAATGCTTCATACATATTAATTCATTTTATTCTCACCAAACCTACAAGGTGCATGCCATTATCCTCCCCATTTTGAGGTGAGAAAACTGAAGCACAGAGAGGTTATTACATTTACCCAAGGTCTCACAGTTAGGAAGTCACAGAGGCACAATGTGAACTCAACAGGACTGAACTGTGTCTTTAACTTTTTTTGTGATAAATACATATAACAAAATCTATCATTTTAGCCATTTTTAACTGTACAATTCAGTGGTATTAAGTACATTCACAACATTTTCCCAATTGAGAGCCTACACTTTTACTATCTCCCGGTAGAACTTAGAGATCTGGAAATGTTCACTACTTGTGGCGATCATGACTTCTTTTCACACAAAAGGTTTAATACCTTTACATTCACAGCATCATTGCACTCCATGTGCCCTCTGTGCCACTGCGTGCGTTGCAGCCAGCCCCTCACATAGTCACAACACCAGCCTCTCCGTACTTCGAAACGCTACCCCTCTTCCCAGAGATTTGTGTGTTAGCAATGACAGCTACATCACCTAATCTGCTTCTCTTTTGACATTCATTCTAAGCTTTACCCTAACATCAGAAATCTTTAATAAGAGTTTCAAAGCCAGGTATGTATCTTAAGCTTGAGGAAATCCAGCATTCTTCCAGGCTGAGCTGTCACTGCAAAGAGGCTTTGTCCTGGTTCCTCAACATTCACCCCACCCCCACTCTGATCCAACCAAACTTCATCCCCTCTGGCCTGGATTACTGTCATAACTGGTCTCCCAGTTCTCAGTTGCTTGGTTAAACTGGGCATCACAAAACCTAGTTCCAGTTCTGTACCTTGCGTAGTGCGTTTCATCTCCCTGAGCCAGTAGACCTTCCGTTCAGCAGGAGTGAAGCACAGAACTAGATGTTTCCTTTTGATTCCTGAGAACAAGATTGCAGTCCACAGGCATCCTCAAGAGGGGATTTGCTGCCACAGTCAGAAGAACTTCAGTCTAGATTAAATGTTTGTCATTACTTCACCACTTGGTACCTTGTTTTCTTTAATGCTGAGGTACCAGTGCCCTTATCTGCTCCTTTTTGGCCGTCTAAAAAACCTTTTTACCCCAAGAATTCACCTCTTTCCACTTTTCCCAAATAATCCCTGGTATTTCTTCTCCTTTTCTCCCATTTTCACATTTTAAAAAAAATTTAGCAAAAGAAATTGGTTCTATCATTAATAATGATTTCAGCCAACTACTAAGGATCTGTATGGCCTATTACTGTGTATTATACAGCTATATTATTACTCTGAGTGTAATTATTAGTACTGTATTATTATTAATATACAGGGTCTGGAACAAGTAAGGCTTGCTTGAGTATGGTTGGTTAGGATACATGAATGTCTCACACGAGATGGACAGCAATTTGAACATTTCACCTAAAATGTCATAGGGTGTGCTTGAGTATGATACTGTTATATTACAGAATTATATGCTTATGACTGTGTAATGAGAGATTTTGTAATAAAAAAGGGGCATTATTTGTGCCTGACCCTGTATTATCTGAGTAGCTTATTACTGCAATTCAAAGAATAACAGCCTTAATTTTCTCTGGATGAATTCATATGTATAATATATGTATTATATATATAATATGTTTATTATATATATACACATGTATGTAAAACTAAGAGCTATACATTTTATATGTATATAAAATTGTGGAGGAACTCCATAAACCAAACTTAAAGACTCTTGAACTACACTACCCTGAACAATTAGCAGCTAATGTTCAGAGAGGAATATTTCTTGTCCAGAGTTTGACAGCCTTTCTTTTAAGGATTATTTGAATTTGGGAGCTTGACTTTTCATTTAAATAACTTGATTAGCTAGTCTTGTTTTTGTTTGTTTTTCTATTTATAAGGTCACCTGCATAACACCTCCAGAACCCTGGACTTTAGAGCACCCTGGATGACTAATTTTTAAAAGCATCTCATTTCTTCTTTCTGTAAAGAGGCTCCAGTTAAAGAGATGAGCTGACTCATCCTGTTATTTGAAGTAGGCTTCATACCTAATCAAATGTTAAAATCTCTTGACATGTCTGCCCCCCAAGAATATTGCAAATAAATACTGTCAACCATAACCATTGTTAGTACTGAATGCTCACACCTAAGGTTGAAAAAGTTGTTTCTAGTCCTTCTCTCAAAGTTCAACTTTCAGCCTTACAGAAGCATGCGGAAGAGCCCTTGTTTTATTTTGTTTTGCTCTTTGTTTCACTGCTTCTGAGTCAGAGATCGCGAAGAAGAGATGTTAAAAGTGAGTTTGAGTCTGGTGTAAACGTCCAAGGGCTCTCTTTCCTTTAAGAGTTACTGGATTTTCTCCTGAGAATGTATTTGGGATGCGGTGGATTTGGGAAGACAGAGGATGTATCAAAGTAAACATTGTATGAGCTTGTACTTTGTAGTTTAATTTACTAAGTAGACAAAACCTCTGAGTATTTCCTGTGTATCTTAAAGGATAAATTTGTCACCTGCTCCCAGACCCCACTGACTCTCTTTTTCCAACTACCCTTCCCCAACCCCCACCCACATTTTTTTAACATTAAAGCCACTCATCAGATGTGATGCTGGTTTGTGCGTTTGCCTGAACCATGCTAGATTATGTGTTGTAACTTAATGGAATTTATGGTATAAACCAATTTTAATTCTTTATCTTTTAAAATACAGCCCAGTCAGTATTCAATACAGAGAACTTAAACACCCTGTAGCTCTCTAGGGGACAGAAGGCCCTGGAGTGGAGGAGGGGAGACTCTGGCAGAGGGCTTGGAAAATGCTTACAGTCCTAATGGAACTTGTGATTTTCACTTGCTGATTTTCTTTAGCCTCAGAGTCATTGAGGGCATGTTGACAAATCATGCTCATATGCAGGAGCACTTTTAATAAGTTCTGTGTTGCCATCTACCATATAAGACTGATTTTGCCAAACAGCTAGTTTTTAAAGAAATTCATAAGTCTGATTTACACACAGTGAAGAGATTGATAGAGGGCAAATTTAAGCAAAAAAACTAAATAAACAAACAAACATGTATTCATGTTGCTGTCCTTATATGCTATATATATCAGGCCACAACAGATGTTATACACCCACACACATACACACACATGCGCTAAGCATTATGTGTGCTATAAGGAGGAACAAGACACAGTCCTTGCTTTAGGGTGAGTCTGACAGTGTTGAAAACCATGAGCTGAAGTGACATAAGATAAAATATGGAAAGCGATGTAACTGAGGCATACATTGAGAAATTTGCTTGGTGTGATGCTTAGTGGCAGCTGGAAGCGCTGCTCAAAGTGCAGTCTGTTAGCCGGCTGCATAAGCATCAGAAATGCAGGTGCCTGGGCCCTGTTCCAGACCTGCTGATTCTGAATCTCGGTGGGGTGACCCAGCAATCTGTATTTTAGAAGGTGTTTATGTTTTAACCAGAATCTCCAACTAATTCTTAAGCCCAACAAAGTTTGATAACCATTGTTCTAAATTACAGTTCCCCAGGCACTCCAGTTCTCATGGTGGTATTATCATTTACGTCACAGGCGAAGGAAGGGAGAGTCAGAGATTGAAGTAATTTTGTCAAAAGTCGTACTGCTGACATTAAGCCAGTCTAAATCCAATCCCAGTTCTGTTGAACCATATCATATAACCTATACTCTTTCTCTACCCTGTTGTCTTACTCTAGAAATTATTGTCAACCATAAAAACCATTTTCCTAAAGATTCCTTTCTTGGTTTTCCACTTTTCGTGTTACTCTTTCTGCCTATCTAGAAAGGTACTCACTTTAATAATTTTACCACTGCCGTAGTGCCCCATAGCTGTCACCATTGTGATGCTGAGGTACGGATGACACTTTTTGTTTCTTTTGCTTGCCGTGTCATCGTTAGATGGTCAGTTGACACTACCAGTGACTGTGCTCCTGTGCCACCAGCATAGGTGGGTGGGGACTCAGTGCCTGTTTTGGAATCTCCCAGTTTGAGAACCAGTGCTGTGAGAGATGTGAGAAATTAGAGACAGTCTTCACTCTTAAAGATTTTATCATTTTAACTTGCGCACCTGTCAGTGGCTAAATTCAAACTGAGGTTTTTGATGGCTGACTGCTGATGGGGGTATTATGATTTCTCTTTACTATGTCTTAAAAAATTCAAAATGCCTCCTGCAGCTCTTGGTAGGTTTTGTTTCTTCTTCCTCTTCTCATGAGAGTCAGTCACTCGTTTATAAAACCACTTACAGAAATTTCAGTATGTTTTAGATGGCAATTACACTTTTTTCTCTCTCCAGGGGCCTCAGCTGCAGAGAATTCTTATGGAACTGAATTGTTTTGTTTGTGTAGGCAGTCATTTGCCATGTGGTGAGCTTGAAAATGGACTAAATAAGCGGTTTGCATGGTGATGTCATGGACTGTGATGATTAAAGCAAGGGCAGTGTGGACGGCTGTGCTTCCCAAACACCCAGGACCAGACGGACTCCTGAAATCCTGGGTCACAGTTTGAAGATTTTTGTGTGACTGTATTTATAGCCATTCATTCATTTTTTTTCCTCTCAGGATATTTTGTTTCAAGAGAAAGCTGTTTGCCTTCTTCAGAGAGACATCTGAAAATGTACATGCCACACAGATTTCCTGCTCGGGTGTGTTTTCCGTGTGCAGGCGCAAGCCTGGACTGGGAGTAGGTTGCCCTTCACAGAGTCACCCACATTCACAATCCCGGAGCACCAGTCATGTAAAATACAGGAGCTTTGCGCTTTGGTGGCCCTGCCTACGTTTTCAAATCTTATTTATAAAATGGGGAAATTTCCAGGGCTTACAGTTGACCTAAATTAGGGGATCCCTATTCAGACTGAATTACACTGACCCTTTCTCTCTCTTCTTGCTTTTTCTCAGCATTTTCACAAGTTACCTGGGTCCCTGGGAGGGACCCAGGTAACTTGTAAAAATGAGAGAATAGAAAGAATAAATAGAATAGACACTCATACATTGGAAAACTAGGACCTAAACACTGTGGAAAGTGTTATGTGTAAATAAGCAAGGTGAATTTTAGAATGTCTGTTGAGTCCCTAGGTCTGATTTGTCCTGTTCCTCCATTGGTGTACATAACTGAGAAAAGTGAGTAATTTGCAGGTGAAGTCTGACCTAAAGTCACTTAGCTAAAATGTTGTCAGATCATCTGCATTTTGCAAATGTTATTCAAATAAGGTTTATTTAATGTCAACATAAACCCTTATGGAGAAGGAAGAACACCTAGAATTCAGATGATCTAGGCTATCCAAGTTGGTATTATACTGGTTTTGGTAATAAACTATGTACTGTGCTCTGAGTAGGTGATGAATAGTGATTTAACATATAATCCCTGAGCTCTCTACCTGTGCCTTAAGCCATGTGGGCTGCTATTTCAAAGAGGCTTTGTTGGCTACCTTGAAGGCCTCTAGGTTTAGTATAATAGAGGAACACTGTATAGAAACATAATATAGTAAACAGATACAATGAAAGCTACCCCAACACCACACAACTCATTCCATGCTTCTGTGCTTTAGGTCATTTTTCAAAGGCCCAAGGCACCTCCAAAGACTTTTTCAAGCTCCTCCACAACACGAAATCTCACAGGGGGTCCTGGAAGGAGGATAAGCTCTGAAGTCAGACCTGGATCTACCCCTAATCATGGGAATTAGGAATAATTGCTTCATTAAATTGTGGAAGATTACATAGAGCCTACCAAAATCCAGACAGAGAAATGCATGTTTAGTTGAATAAATACCATTTTTAACATATCAAATTGGCAATTCTGTTAACAATTATACAGGGAAATAAGTGCTCTTGCACACTGCTGTTGGGAGTATAAATTACCTTTAAGGCAATTTTGCAATGTTATCATAAACACAAATGGATCATGGATAGACAGACAGACAGACTTATAATGTCTTTTGACCCAGCAATTACATTTTAAGTTATTTATCCCAAAGAAATAAGGGACGTGTTACAAAGATTTAGCTACCAAGCTATTTATCACACTATTGTTTATAATAGTGAAAAACTAGAGGTGATTAACATAGGGCTATAATTTTGTCAGATTGGGTGGTAACATTCCCTCCCACCTACTCGGGAACCCCATCCACTGTCACTCCTACCACTGTTCCATCCCAGTGCAAACAGTAAGAAAGCCAGGGTTAAAAATGTTAAGTATCTTCCACAAAATCCCCAAACCAAGAGAACCACCAGTGTTTCAGCCATCTGAGGACACCTGTGCTGGTCACTGATTTGCCTCTTTATCATTAAAAGTCAAGACTGGCTTGTTCAGGCCCATAATCAATTATCCTCAATTCTGAAACCCAAAAATCCCCTGAAATGCAAACCTGTTAAGAGGTTTTATACAGACTTCTTTGACAACAAAACCTGATCTGAACTGCCACGAGTTCATGTAGAGCCTTTACCCATTTAGTGTGACTATAACTTACTGCAGGAATACTAATGTTTGATTACTGGGTACTGCCCAAGATCCCACTGGAAGTTTTACATAATACATACTATTTTACATTTCTAAAATCTGAAAAATTCTGAAACACTTTTGGCCTAGAAGTTTCTGATAAAGCATTTTGGGCCTTTAGCTGTTCCAACAAGGAGAAATCAACATATCTATCTATTCAAGGTTAAATGAACAATGCTTAGGATATGACCTAATTTCTTTTTAACGTTCCTGGGAGAGAACCTAATGCTTTATGTACAGTGAATCTTTAGCCATACTTTTCTCTTTTTTAGCTGCCCAGAGTTTAGGTGTTTACTATGTTGATGCTGGATATTAAATATTTTCCTGAAGAGGGTTAATTATGAGGATTTAATTAACTTCGCCTAGAAGGGACACTTACATTGCTCTCTGCTCTCTTAAAGGTAATGAGAAAACCATTCAGCTTTTAAAGGTTATGATTCAGATGACCTATCTGTTAAGATGAGCATGTAACTATTCAGCATGCAAGGCCTGTATTTTCTGATCTTGGTTTTAGCACTCCCATTTCCTTTTTGGACATCGCAAAGGAAACACTCATCACTGGGCTGTGGATGGCTAGGACAGCAGCAGCAATGAGGAAGGCCATCTCCTTCGTTGTGAACTTGCCATCATAGAAAGCACTGTTTCTCAGTGTTTTGTGTACAGTGGAAAGAGTGAAGACATTTCTCCTTTCTTTGAATTCATAAGTTATATATCAATCGGAGAAACAAAGTTCAGCTCCTTCCACTGTCACCCAGCAGGTGGTGCTGTGAAGTAGAGGGAAGTGACATTGCTTTGAGCTAGCTGCCTTTCTGCCCCACAAACTCAGTCATAACCTAGCAAATATCCACCCACATGACTTTGGCACTTTAATAATATATCAGCTGAAAGTATCCTAAAGGTCCAGTGCCTCCAACAAGTCTTGTTTAAATTAGTTTCCAGTCTCCTATAAAGCTCCTGCTTCAAGATCAGCTGTGTCAAGTGCTCACAGTGTGTCTCTAGCGTTAGCAGAATCACTAAGGTCCTTTAAAAAGGTATAATTCTGTTTCTGCACCTGGATGTTAGAATGGATCCTTTCTTCGTATGTGTGGGGAAGGCCACATTCTCCCCTTCCAGGTGTAGGCCTTTTTACCGCTCCTGCTTAGGAAAGGATCCATTAACTATTTGAATGAACTAACTGATCTGTGGAACAGCCTTCACGGAGCCAGCCATCAGCTGCCTGCTCAGCTACTCTACTCTGGGCAAGAAAGTGATTGAGCAAAAGGGAAGAAAAACTCTGTTGTGTCTCCCAGACCTTTCTTTTCGGAAGTTCATTTTCCTTTTCTCCACTGATAGTGGGGTTTTGGAACTCTGATATAGCAGCCAGTCGAATCAGTGTCACAGTCTAAAGACCTGTGGCTCCTCCAGGCTGCAGTCTCCTGGGGCACAGGGCAGCTTATGCTCATAAGAACTTTCACTTCTTTTTCACAGACATTAATAGTTTCCTGGCACTGCCTTTCAGGAAATGTCATCATGATCTGGAGGAACCAATAAAAATACAAGTAACCTGTTTTGACAGATCTTTTTTTCTTCCAGAAATTTCAGAATTGGGAGGCCAGGTGAAGGAGGAGGAGGAGTGGCGAACCAGTCCATTTGTGAGGACATGAGGAGAAACTGTGGATTTGCCATTAGAAAAGGGGGTGATAGCTGCCCCAGACATGGCACAGAGAGAGCTCTAAAGCTAAAAAGGAATCCCAGCTCATTTTGGAAAACTAACAGAAAGTCTGATTTGGTAGGGCAGTTCAAGTCTATGGTACATTAGGAGATTTATCTCATTTTTTCCTTTTCATTTCAAGCACAATTTTTAACTTTTTTGATCCTCAAATAAAAAACTCACGCATTAAAATCAACAGTGCTGGATTGTGGATGCACACGTGGCGTTGCCATCAGGGATGCAGGAAAGAGGCCATGGCTTCGGATAATGATTACCAAATGGCTAACACTAGCTGCTCTTCCCGCAGCCCTGTTGTGGCCAGAGCATGAATCTGAATCCCATTAATGTGCGAAACAATGAATGTTGCTCGAGGACATTGAAATTAGTGTGGTTTTATTTTGTGGGGTGGGGTGGGGGGAGTTCAATTGTTACTCCCTTGAAAGTTTTTGAGGAAAGTTGATCATCACAATACTAAAAGAATGTGCTAAGAGTAAAATTGATGAGACATTGGATATGATTGTGTCCTGTTTTCTAACCAGTGAATTAAAAATATATTTTCACACTAGTGCTGAATTTTTGAATACTCTGCTTTTTCTTAGGACTAGAGTTTTAAATAATAATGCTTTACTCTCCAAAACTGATTTACTCTTAAATCAAGTTTAAGAGTAAACTTAAATCAGTTTAAGCTTCAACATGAATATAATGCAAGATGTATAACTTAAAGATTAAACCTTATGCCAATTTAACAGAATGTGTGGGGTTGTAATAAGAGGCTGCCCCAAACCCATCAAAAGTTACATATGAGTAAAGATTTAGAATCAGCAATAGTGTGGTTTTCTCTGTGTGTGAGTTTCCTTATTAAAGTCTCTCCTATGCAATGTCCTTTTTTTTTTTTTATTAGAAGAATTTTTTGCTTGTCTATTTGGTTTTAAAGAGAAGGTACTCTTATTGGTTGGACTAGCATTTCCAAACTTCCTTTTTATGTCAAGTCCTATAATTGCCCCAATTTCAGACATATCACTATCAATTTATGTTGGGGCAGTAAGGGAAAAATAGATTTTATCTTGGTTTTCTCTCACCCACTCCATCTTTTAATTAAGAGCTTGCATTTGTTACACAACTAGCCGGATATAATGGAGAAGTTTGTAACTCAAGAAGAAAGCCAAGAACAGGGACTAGGACCCCCTGTTCCCTGGGGTAGAGTTGCCTCAGGAGATGTTTAGTTGCTGCTAAGACTGCCAGCTTCTTCCATCTTGCTGTTGCCAGGACCCTACCCGAGAAAAGCAATCAGAGTGGATATTTTTTCCTTGCCTGAGCTCTCCCAGTTTTCAAAGCATTCACTAAAACTTACTTGGAGGAAGGCATAGAGGAAGTTCAGAAAAGCCCAGGAGTGTGATTTCATACTCCTGATTCCAGCCAGAACCAAGCCCCACCTTGAATGTGCTGGGGCCAGCAGCCATGGAGGCTGACCTTGGACAGATCTTCCTTGGTCTGTGTTCAGTCCTTTCTCTCACACTGCTTCAAAATTGCCCTATCCTGTCCAAAACTGTTCCTACCCAAATGATCCTGTCTAGCTTCCCCCCTCGCCTTCAACTGTTGTCATCCTCTTCTTCCACCCTGGTGTATTTTCCTTATAGCTGCCACTGGCTCTTGGTTCCACCTGAAGAGAGAGTCTCTGTGACAGCTTTCAACCTGAAGAGGTGATAAAGCTCTCAAGGTTCACATGCACTGGAAGCCTAACTGCATTATTCCCCAGGTGTGAACCAATGACCTGTCATCAGGTGTCTTTAGGGGGGCTTTGCCATGTCAGCTAGTTAATTACATTTTTGCATTTTGATATCTTGATCCACAGACTGAAACTGAAATACAGAGAACTTACCTACAGAGGTTCATAGGACCATTCTTCCCACAAAATGGGAAAGGTAACTAGCACATTGTGATAAAAGTCTTCTCTAGTAGTCTTAGGAATCTCATTCTTCCAGGGGATTTACCACTCACTTGAGTGTTGTATGGACCATATTTTAGGGCAAAGCACCAGGCAGTAAGCTCTGAATTAAAGGTCCACTAGTCTCATCCATTTTAAATCTTGTCTGCAAGTTCCCTCAGCTCTTATTTCCCCAAACCCATGGATTATTCAGTTGAAAAGAGAATGTGCCTAGAATTAATAGGAGGCAGTTTTATCAGTGACCACCTACCTTAGTTCGTTCTCTGAATTTTCAGATCTAGACTCACACTTGAGCATAATCTTGGGCTCCCATTGACTCAAGCTTGGGACCTAGATATGAGCTGTCTCTGTCTGGTTTCCTGATTTCTCCTCTAACTGAGGTCCTAACTGGTTTCTGCTTTTTTCTTGTGACTCTGAATTTGTCAGTTCAGTGTTTTGAATGGTGAAGAAAAAGTTTGCTCATCTCTGACTGACAGCAAAATGAAACAAGCTTGCACATCACTAACATACACATTTAAATACAAATAATGTAGGTTTTATCTGCAGCTTCCTGGAAAACACTTGGGGAGGCGGGGCGAGAGGGGAAATTTGTAGGCCTAGGTTATGAAAACAAATCTTGAGATTTTTCCTTTTGACCTTTAGTCCAAAACTAAATAAGGAATTTGGGCCCAGGGTGCAAGAGAGTAAATTCTATGAGCAAATATCTTCATTTGGCACATGTTGTTGGGACTTCTCGAAGTCCAGGAAATGTTCAGTGCCAAGCTCTGACCTCAGGAATCCTGGGAAATAGCCTGCCGGTCTTCCTACTAACTTGACAGCTAGTGTTCACTTCAACATTCAAAGTGAAGAGCAGTTCATGACGGGCAAGACCTGCCATTCGATGCCTGTGTGGATTGTGGCACCAGGAAGACATTATTAAGAGTCCTTCCTATTCATTTATTCTTCTGAAGCTTGCATCCCTTTTCTTTTAAAAGTCTGGAGTTCAGCATTACCTCTCTCCCTTTGATTACCTACACACAGAGGAAGTAATGTTTTTCCTGTTTCCTTTCTGGGGACATTTAGCACACTGTGGTTCTACTCTCCTTTTTTCAGTCCTGCATGTGAGTCAAAGCAAGTCTTCCACAATTAACTGCAGGAAAAGGTTTGTGGAAGTCTTTTTTCCTTGCCTTCCCTCCTCCACAACTGGAAAATATGAGGCAGATCCTGTTTATGTATGCTCTAACCTCAAACGAACGGGCCGATATGCTGTTGTCATTAAAGAAGAATCCGGAGCTGTTTATCCTGAAGAGGAGCAGCAAGGCTCTAAATCAGAAAGCCCCCCTGGGCCCTCCAGGCAGACTGTGGAGAGCTCTTTGCCACTCTCCCAAAGCTGCTGCAAAATGAAAGGCAACATTTCTGCTACTGAATCTGCTTCCTGCGCTCTGGAACAGCCAAGATGTCAGAGTTGTGCCTTTATAAGAAATCAGGGGCCTTCTTCCTTTGTATTAACTTGTTCTTTGAAATCTGTTTTCCAGAGCCTTTTGCACTCCAAAATGTAACTTGAATGCATAATCTTCCTTCCACTTCTTTCTCTGTGGATCTTTAATCATGCTCCAGAAATCATTTTGTAAGTCAATTCTATAGCCAATAAATTTGGCAAATTGTAATAAAATGAGCTTTTCCCTGAAAACTAGTAAAACTGCGCTTTGGGAATATATCTTTCTTTTGAAGTTTACTTTCCAATTTCTTCTTGTGTTTTTTGATCATGTAATCTTCTGTGTATGTCAAAAAAACATACTCTGTTTTATAATAATGATTTTTATTATAAAGCTATATTTACATAAGGCTAATTTAACCTGCTATAACTTTCAATAATATACTTTATTGATTCCTGTTAGTTCTCTTTTGGTTTGGTTTGCCTTGAGGGCAAACCCAGATTCCCATTACAAGATTAGAAATTGTCAAACCGGTAATGACCAACCTGAGACATTCCCTGGCCAACTCTCGATGAAAGAGGGCATTCTGGTGCAACATGATCGCTTTTCAAGCAACAGACCCGTAATGAGATGAGAGAGCTGTCCAGAACATGCCAATTGCTGCATCTATTCCACAGAAGTAGTTACAGATACAACCCACAGTCTGGTTCTCATCCATATGTCCTTCACCCTATAGGTTTGTGACAACAAGGCAGAGATTTTACATTTTTTAGGAAGCTAAAATGTTAGGAATGACCAAAATTTATTCTTTGAACTTCTCTTCCTTTTTCATGTTCTCTTTTTATGGAAGCTTTATAATATTTTTAAAAATGATTTCTTTTTCCAATAGTCAAAGTAAAAGAAGACAGAAGTTATAAAAGCCATTGTAAATCAGGGAATCTAAAAGGTGTTGGAATTCTAAAACTGTCACACAATTATAGGAACAAGGAATATGAGAGGTTTGCTCTAATTTCTTTAAACCCTGCGGGCAGTTTTTGAGTTGTTGAAACAGTAAGTCTATGAGAGTTGAGAAACTATAAGGAAAACCTTTGAGTACAGGACATTGTGTGGTTCTGTCTTTCGCTGCTTTACATGGCACTCTGTATTCAGAAGTAATTGAGCATTTGGAGAGTGGGTCCTCACAGTGCCATCCCCTTGTGGTGGCCCAGATGGAACATTCCCATTTACCCATCTCATGCCCATCTCTTCCAAGATGGCAGATGCAGAGGTAGGCCCCAGGAGGGTGGGGGGCGGCGGGGTTGCACAGCATTCCTGAAATCACCTGGCCCCTCTTTCAACATGAATTTATACAAGGTTTATGGGAGTAAGCCAACCTACTTATTAACCACAGTGTCCTTTTAGGGCCAGTTTCTTTCCATTTTTTTTTTTCTAAGTGTATGTTTGGCTGATGGGAGAAGGGGAAGGGAGTATGGAAGGACCAAAGGCCTTTCTATTCAGACAGTGTTTTAACTTCATGCATTTAAACATTGTGGTACCTTTATCAGAGGCTAGTCATTTCTGACTAGCTGAGTTTTTCCTATTTCCCTATCTTCGTTCTCTATTTTCTTTCATCTCCCGTCCCTTACTACCCAAGTATTAAATGAAACAATGTATAGAATATGAATTAAATTCTCAGAAAATTACATGATACAAAGCAGTTTATAGATTTGAGGAAAGGTTCAACCCAGAGTGGTGGTTACAGCCTTGGACCAGGAGCCAGGACTTACTAGCACCTGAGCCTGCACAACTTACCTCTCTGGGCCTGGGTTTACTTATCAGTAGGAAGAGGCCCTTAAACTCTGCAAGCTTCTCAGGCCAATCCCTCTTGCATGTTAGGGTCCAGGGTGGCTGAGAAAGCTTCGTTTTTAACAAGCTCTCCAGGCAGTTCTATTAGGTGGCCCGCAGACCTCACTTTGAAGGCACCAAACTAAATCATCTCTAAGATTCAATGATCATGAGACTTCTTAGTTTTTTTTTTCTTTTTTTTAAGATTTTATTTATTTATTTTTAGAGAGTTGGAGAGAAACATCGCTCATTTGCCTCTCCTACATGCCCCAACCAGGGAGCGGGCCCTGGCATGTGCCCTGACCAGGAATCAAATGTGCAACCTTTTGGTTCACAGGATGAAACCAACCAGCTGAGCCACACCAGTCAGGCGAGACTTTTTTTAATTACATGGTTTTGTGCCTGATGCTTCCTGTAAATTCACTTTTCATCACCATGTGTATAACTGAAAAATATATTTGTTAATTGTCTTACCTGGAAAGCCCTTAAATGTAAACAATAATTTGATCAGAGTTAAGTACCTCTTTTTGTCATTGCTCAGCAGAGTTTTTTGTTTCATTCTTTTAATCTCTCGTCATATGCCTATTTCTGTATAAAATTCTCCCTCTAAATGTCTCTCAGGTGTTTTTCTTCTTGCTGAAAAAATGTTTAAATCCAAAGCAGAAGTCCAGGTATCCACACTCTTGGACCCAAAAACTGAGTTGTTTCTACTCACCTCATTTTTTTAACCACCATCATCATTTTCTGAGGCTCTCTGATGGGCAGCTTGAGATAGAATTTATGTTTTGCTATTTCTGTTATATTGCAAAATCCTATCTTTTCCGCAGGTTACAAAATCCATCCAGTTGCTTTTCATACTTTTGAGGTTTTATCCCCATTGTCTTTCCCCTCCCCCCTCCCCAGTGAATATCAATCTTCTGAGTTAGTTTTTCCTGGATGCTTGTACTTCGTTGTATTTTGCCAGACTGAACTCATGGTGTACTTACTTTATTGCCTATGTTTGTAATCTCCATGGATTTGTTAATATTTGGCCTCACCTGTCTTTCCCACCATGTCCACGTTTATTGCTGTCTGAGGAACTTATTAATGTAATGTCCACTCAAGTTTCTAGATCATTAATAAAGTTGTATAATGAGATCATTATGCAGGCTTGATTTTTTTACAGCTCTGCTATTGTTTCATGTCTAGCAGTGTGTCCTGTATAGTTACAGGTATAATACAGACAAAGGATACTCTTAAAGTTATGGTTCAGAAAAGAGATGCCTTTTCCCAAAAAACCCTTTGCTGTTCCACATTGGAAATCAAAACTGTCATTTACTTAGGACTTTTAGTACAAGGTTGGCCAGGGTGTGCTTACATAAGCTTGTTTGCAAATTCTGGTTAGGTCTTCCAAGGTCACAGACAGCTGTTATGAAATTTGCATCCTTTGAAAGAAGAGTAGATGCTGGAATAGCTCTTACATGATATGTGAATACCAGACATTAACACATTGTTCGTAAGTTTATAGGTTAATAGGAGCAAGTGGCAACACACCATCCTGTGTTTCTGTCATTATCCTTGTGATTTCCCACACAGTGGTGCATTGTGTTTTTAAGGAGTAGGCTCTGAGGAAAGGACCATCGCTGTCCCTCTCTTGGAACCTGAGAAGCAGAAGTACTTACAACTTGCTTGTGTTTCAGGGCAGCAACCAGATTCAAAATGTGAAAGCAGTTAAACAAGTGGTATTCAGCTACTAGACTATGGCTAGTTCCAGCCTTTAAGGAGTTTATAGCATAAAATAATTAATGCAAATCAGTATGTATTTAAGATTAAGAAGATTTAGGTAAATGGAGAGGGGAGAAAAATAACATTCCAGGTAAAAGAATTACAAAATAACGTTCATCCCCGAGAGTTAACTTGGAATGTAAATAAGCCAGAATGAAATAAGTTCATTAAGAATAATAAGGAACTGTTAAAATAGAGATTGGCCAGCTAAAAGATTATTAATTATATTAAGAGTGTTGAGTTATTCTACTTATAACTTAGAATGGGACTTTTTTAAAGATAACAGTACCTACTAGTTTGATAAAAATTTCATCTCAGCATTTGAAATAAATATTAATTTGATGGAAATATATTTAGTCCCACTTCGCAATTGGAACAACTAAAGAAACAGAAAATAAGTGAGATTCTCAAAGCCTCAAAGTATATTGCAGAGAAAATAACAGTTCTTATTGAAATGAAATGCCCATGAGAAATACAATCTTTAATGTTAACCTATTTGTATTTTAGCCAGCAGGTGACTAATCCAGAGCAAATATAAAAGCTTTATATTTTTCTCTGTTTTAATTTTAAGACTTAGAACAGTGACTAATATAATACGTAGTTGTTTTAGATCCTTATTGCTGCAAAGCAAACCACTCCAAAATGTAGTGGTTTAGAACAACAATTTATTTATTGACTGGGCTCAGCTAAGTGTCTCTTCTCTTCCACATGGCATGGCCACGCCTCTTGCAGCAGCATTCATCTGAGAGTTCAGCTGAGGCTGAAATATATAACAGCCCCTTCTCTTCCAAGGCCTCTTTCCTGCGGTCTTCTCAGCACCCAGCAGTCTAGAGCAGACTCCTTTACAGCATAGTGACTGGCTTGCAAGAGCGCAAAAGTAAAACCTGCCAGGCCATTTTAAGGCTAACTTACAGCCAAGAAGTCACAGGGGGTCATTTTTTATACTTCCTTTTGGTCAAAGCAGTTATAAGGCTACCCTAGATCCAAAAGGAGAGGAAGTGGCCAATACCTCTCACCTCTGGGCGGAACAAATGGCAAAGAATTGGTGACCGTCTTTAATTTACCATCTAGTTACTTAGTATTTGTTGACTGATTGTACAGATACTTCGTTTGAAGTTCCTTATGTCCTTGATTGTATCTGAAGTGATGTTGTACTGCAGAATTATTTTATAGTTCATGAAAAATCAAAACAAATATTTTACCATGTCAGCAAAAAAAAAATTTTTTTTTTAATGTATACAGTAAATATTACAACTCTTTGTAAGGGTATACAGTGAGAAGTCTTTCAAATCCTTCTGATTTTCTCTTCATTGTGGGGTTGTGTTATTTTATATGAGATTGTAAATTCCCAGAATATTAGATATCTATATGCACATTTCAAAACAAAAGTTAATCTCATGATAAAACCCAGGTTGGGGAAGTTACTGTCATTTTATAATTTCTATGGCTCATTACTCTTATGGTAACTTAAAAAAAATCAAGTTTTGATAACTTCATTATTTAAAAGAAGGCACACAGAACAAAACAGATATGAATGTATTATTTATTTATTTTATTAAAATATAGTGAACTCACATATGGTGTAACCTCTATCAGAGATTCCCATGGCATGTTGAGAAACAGTAAAACCTTGACAGAGATGGATCAAGCAACTCAGAACTCACCACGTGAGAAATTCAGTGCATCGAAAACTTAGTCTCAACCTTGGTCTTCCACAGTCTCTCCTAAGCTTTACTTCATCCCTCTGCTGGAATGAACTAGCCTCTGTTCTTAAACCTCTCATAAACTAGCTTAAAGGGAAAAATGTAACTCTAGGGTTCTAATTCTCTCTAAACAGACTCTCTACAAAGAGTTTCACCAAAAAATACCCAGAGAACATATTAAAATGCAGATTCCTGGACATGTATCTAGAC
This sequence comes from Anoura caudifer, assembly GCA_004027475.1. Taxonomy (NCBI): domain Eukaryota; kingdom Metazoa; phylum Chordata; class Mammalia; order Chiroptera; family Phyllostomidae; genus Anoura; species Anoura caudifer. The sequence goes on from PVKU01001957.1 coordinate 193,123, forward strand.
AATTCCAATTGTATGGTGAGAGCTGGAACCCAGGAATCTGAATTTAGTACCATGGGTAATACGGATAGAGGTAATCTGTAGACCAAATTTTGAGAATTCCAGCTTAGATCTTCACCTACCAACCCTAGAAAGGTTAAAACTAGTTAGGTTTGAAGGGTAGATGCCTTGTCCTGTTCCTCCACTGGCAAAAAGCAACCGAGATGGCAAGAAGGCAATACATGGGTTCAGGAATAATTAGAACTGATGTCATTTCTTGGGCAATATCAGCTAAATCTTTATTTGTGTTGGATAGGGAAGGCCTGTGAGAACAGATATGGAATGTTGTATTTTTTCACCAGTCAGTTATTACCCGAATAAGGCATGGACTGAATTTTCATGCTTGGTACTATTTTGAGATACATATGTATGCTTTCCTACGAGAGTTACCAAAACAATCCATTTGAAACTGGCTCTTACTGGTGTCCTAAAGTATGAGTTTGGCATACGAATTGGTTCGAGGTCCGTATTTGCAAAAGATAGAATCGTGTGTTTCTATCATTCTTCATTTACTTATTCAGGAAATGTCTATTGAGCATGTTTTATGAGGAGGGTGTTGTTCAGGCACTGCCCACAGCCAGTGTTATCTCCACTAGTCTTGCTGATATTCTAGCCCTCCATTTGATGCTCCCTAATTTTAGAAAAAGAAGATTGCAGGACCTCAAACCCCTTCCATTGTCCATAATTCTCTTTCACGAGATGGAGCTTTACCAAGCCACCCAAGAGTCCTTTTTCTGGTCTCAACCAGTTTCAAGATTCTTTAGTACAATTTATAGTCTGACATTTTTCACAATCTCTGCCTATCTTCTACCTAATCTTAATCCATGCTAGTGCAATTAAAGAAGACTACTTTTTTTTTTGTCAGCAATAAAGATGGAGAACAGTGGATCACCTTTCATATAAAACAGATTATATACCACCATTTCTCATTATTCAGCAGACACACTGATGGTTAATATATGTCCTTGGAAACCTAACAATATTCTTTGAAAGCCCAACGTCATTCTCTAGGGCAGACTGTACACTTGCCTCTCAGTGCTAGCCTCTTAAAAGAGTCTGACTGTACTTAGTACCCCTTATCTTCCATGATTATTTGTGTAGAATGATCTCTCTAAGCTTAGGGATTAAGAACTTATGAGGATTTTTTGGTTTGGGGCTGAGATCTTGAAGCTTGGCATCTGCACCCTAATTTTTGCATCCTAAAACCTACGTGCCAGTGTAGTTTGATTTTATTAATGTGACTGTCACAAAAAGTTCTCAAGAAAATGAATTTCTTATAAATAGTAACACAAGAAAATAGAATGTTTACCAGAATGGTCAAGCTGGCTATGTTACTATTTATAGCATGGCTTTTTATTATTAATATGATTTCTTAGTTGTTTTAAGAGCAGGGTTTTTCAGCAACAGCACTATTGACCTTTTGTGCTGGGTAGATCTTAGTTTGGGGGGGTTGTCCTGTGCATCGTAGGAGGTTTAGCAGGGTCCTTGGCCCTCACCTACCAGATATGAGTAGCATCCTCCACTGTGACAATTAAAAATATCTCCTAACATTCCCAAATGTCTCCCAGGGACAAAATTGCCTCAGTTTCAGAACCACTGTTGTAAAGTAGGAGGCCTGGCATATTCAGACCTTAGGCTATCTGCAAAAGAACTGTGCCAATATGTTGTAATATTCCCTCTCCATCTTTGAAAAACTACTACATAACATTCTGAAAGTGTGATTACACAAAGATGGCATGCTTCTAGACGTAAGTTCCACTGCGTCTTTAGAATGAAATTGTAAAGCACAAGAGCCTCTTGATTCTTCATTATGTTGTTTACAACAAGCCAAGAACATTATTAAACTAACAAGTCCTATAATGATAGAATAAAGTATCCTACATAGCATTCATAGATTAGAATCTATTCTGTGTAACATACTAAAATCAGACATGTAAAAAGTAAATACTACTTAGTACTAATAATTTGTAGGCAAGGATTTACAGATACAATGTAGCAAAAACTTAAAAGAGCTCTTCTATACTGTGAGGGAGAAAAAAATAACCATTACAGATGAGAAATTTTATTCATAAAACTTATAGCTTAAGGATAGTAATTAGTTAATAGTTTTGATCCTCTTTTATCAGTAAGATATTACTCATTTACAGAAATGTCTTGGAGAAGGTGGCATATGATGTCTGGGTGAGGCTTGAGCCCCCTATGACAGGCCTTAGCAGCAAGGCATCTGCGTTTCCGGTCAGAAGAACGCAGAAGACGTCCTCCAGGGCAGCCACCTTTACAAGCTCCAGCAACTTTTCTGCAGCAAAACTTTACAGGCCACACTCAAACACACCCATTTCGCATACCCTTCTCTAAATTTATTGTTACATGTTTCTGTTTGTGTGAGGTCCATAAATGTCACAAAATCTGCTTCTCGGTGTGGTAGTCAAAGATTTGCTCTTACTGATTTAAGATGCCACCTAGTTTGAAGATATATAATTCACCCTCAGGATTTATTTTGTGAGAATGGCTTATTGTACATCTTTGTCTGCAGAATTAGCTTGCCTGTGGTTTTGAAATAAGAATAAATGGAGAACTCCTGCCCTTGTGGTTTTATTTAAAGTTTAGAAAAGTTCAAGTTTAATCTAGTAATTTAGAATGTGTATGTTTCACTGCCTATATTTATGAAATTACAGTTCTTTAGTAGTAGTTTAAGACTCTAAAAACTTGTGTGGGTTTTATTGTTCAGGGTTAGACATGTTGGCAGCAGTACCTGACAGAGTCGAAATTGTCTAGAAAATGATTCAAAAAAAGAATTTTTACTCAATCTCAAGAGTAGTAGTGCCTGTAGCAACTTCTTCTTTTTTTTTTTTTTTTTTTTTTTTTTATCTTTACCAACTAGCTAATTGCTAAAGGGTTTTTTTAGATGAGCAGTTCTCAAAGTATGTTGCCTGGAACAGCAGCATTAGCATCACCTGGGAACTGGTTGGAAATGTACATTTGTAGCCCCGACTGGTGTGGCTCAGTTGGTTAGGCATCGCTGTGCAAAGCGAAAGGTCGCTGGTTGGATTCTGGTCAGGGCACATTCCTGGGTTGCCAGTTCAGTCCCCAGTGGTCGGGGGGTAGATATGAAAGGCAGTTGATCAATGCTTCTCTCCCTTTCTTTCTTTCTCCCTTCCTTCCTCTCACTCTAAAAATAAATAAATGTTTTTAAAAATAAATATACATTTCTGGGCCTCATCCCCAGAGCCTGTATTTCAACAGGCTCTCCAGGTGATGCTGATACACAACAAAATTTGAGAACCATTGTTTCAGACTATCATATTCATTGTGGTATTTTTTTCTGCCTGATTTGATGGTGGTTCTCTCTGATACCATATAAAGCAGATGGTTTTTACTAAGAAGGAAATATTATTTGCTTAGAAGCATACTTCTTTATTCCCTTTATAATATGAGGTCTAAATTTACTATAACATTAAAAAAGGCACTAGAATAATTAGTCTTAACTGAGTTCTGTTTTCAACTCTATAAAAAATGTTTAAACATCACCATTTCTTTGATTCTTGCCATAGATATTCTACACTGGCTGTTGAACTAAAGTATTAAGATTGTAAGCATAATTATTACAATAAAATTGTGTATCCTGAAATTGACAACTAGTTTACAAAAAACATTTCACTAAGTCATCAGTAATTTCTGTTATTTCTTCCTTTCACAAAATAATAATAACGCCGCGTTAAGACTCTAGTTACCCTGCTACCTTCATGCAAGCAGGAAGATGCTCAGTATTTATGGAAAATCGGATGGTGCGTCCCACCTCACTTGCTGCATGACTGGGCTTCCAGCGCACACGTACCCTAGTTAAGTCACTGAATGAGTTAGTCATACATGTGTATAGTTTAATGCCAACCTTTTAAAAGACCCTGTTAATCTCCTTCATCATATTTTTCACTAACCCATAGGCAAGAGATTTTTTTTTATACCACACTCTTAAAAGTATGCAAGTATTTATAAACTCAGGTCAACTTAACTGGTTAACTTGATCCTAAATATGAATTCTGATCAAGGTTGCTTATAAATTCACACTTTGGGCTCACTTTGAGATACATTAAAAAATTAAAAGAAAATTTGTCAAATTATTCAAAGATTTGTTTAAAGGAAGCATCCACTAAAAACTAGAAGACAATATGATATTATGGGAAATAAGTACCTTGTGGGGCCTGTGTCTATTCAGGGGAGCTTTAAACAGGAACTGCTATGGTTTTATTCTACATATCCAAAGGATTTGACCATAAAAATTATTAGTTAGAGAAATTATTACTTGTATATAAGCACCAGTATATACAGTTGGACCTAACTTTTTCCACTTAGATGGGTTCCTAAAATGTCAAATGAAAACAGAATATTTATCAATCAAATCATAGTTTTCAGTTGGTTCATATTATCTAAGAGCTGCTATATCTTCTCTTCTGCTAGCCTAGGTGAGAGACAGCTGCCAAACACCTACCTATCCCCAGCTAACCCGAGCTTAGCATCAAGCGAGTGAATTATAAAGTAGCCACCGTTTAAAGAATGACTGGAGAAAATTAGTTTATAATGTAGAAATTCATTCCTGGTCCATCTCTCTCTTTTTTAAAAATATTTTATTTATTTATTTATTTTTAGGCAGAGGGGCAGGGAGGGAAACATTGATGTGTAAGAGATACATTGATCAGTTGCTCTCATATGTCCCTAACTGGGAACCTGGCCTGCAACCTCCAGGCATGTGCCCTGACTGGGAATCAAACCAGTGACCTTTTGTTTCACAGGCTGGCACTCAATCCACTGAGCCACACCAGCCAGGGCCCTGGTCCATTTCTTTAGCTTAAGATTTTTCTGTAAAGTTTGTTGAATTATGGCACACTTTCAAATATGTATATATGGTTGAAGGTCTTAGCTGATTCTCCTAACCAAGTCATGTCCCCAAAGCACTAGTTCATAGCCCCCACTACTCAACAGAATCACAAAAGGAACTTTTAAAACTATTGATGCCTGATCACAACCCTAATCAATGGAATTAGAATCACTAGGGATGGAATTATTTTAAAAGTGTTTAAGGTGATTCCACTTTGCAGCTAGAGTTGATAACCATGTATCTGAAGAGAATGCTGATATTTTTGGACAGCTGCATGTGACCATAAACTAATGAGAGTATTTCACACCAAGACAGCTGATATTTTTGTATCTTCCCTCCTTTAAAACTTCATGTCTTATTATGTTTCCTCATTATGGAAAAATGGCTATGTTTTACTGTGTGGCAGAATCGTTTTACACATTTGTTGCTGATCTGGGAATATGGTTTTTTTTTTTTTTTTTCTAAGTACTTGTAATTTCTCAAAACTGAATGCCAATCCAATTTTTTTTCCCTTTTATCTCAGAAGCAAAAGTGTTCCTATTCCTTCCTCTCTCATCACTAAAACCCTTCTATGATCCTCTTCTATCATGCCTGTCAAGCGCAGCCCTAAGGTGTGGGCAGATAACATCCTCACAGATAGGCTTCCCAACTCTAATGAGGCAACTAAGTACCTGTCCTTCCACTGAAATGTTTCTCAAGTATTCTTCAGCCACCTAAGTGTTCTGTCATTTTTGTCTGTCACCTAAGGTCTTCCATAGTAACCAAATAGAAGAAATTATATGTCTTTTATTCATTCAGTGTTTCTTTGGAGACCTCCACTGGAAGGAATAGAGGCGGTTACTTTTTTGTGAAAGTATCATACCCCCATGTTGGACTTTAATGGATAACTTAGCTCCTGGTTAGATTCTTTGGCAAAAAGATCACTACATTTAATGTGGAATGTCATGAGTTCATCACTGGACGAGTCACTCAAATGGTTGCAGTTCAAAAGTACTCATCTGCATTTGGATAAAATATGATTCGTGTTAGAGAGCTAACCTTGACATTTGGTTTCCCCAGGAAATAAAATAACTTCTAATGGAATAAACACGTACCTTTCTGCAGCAAACCTGCATAAAGCACATAGCATGGTTACATTTCCTCACTGGCAGTGGTGGGAAATCCTAGACCTGCAGCAGGCTGCTTCATTTTATTTAGTCTCAGGTATTTAACCTGGTTGGCTGATTAGCAGAGCAATTTGGAGCCGTTGTCAGCACCACAGATGAAAGGAATAGAAAAGTCCCAAAGTTCATCATATCTGTTTGGACATCAGCATCACTGATTACTTTAAGCGCTCCTGCTGACAAATCAGCTTCCCCATGTGGACAGCCATTTATACCTCTAACACTCTTTAGGGTCAGAAACAAGTTCTCTTCTCTGTATTTGATCACTTGTAACAGTACCTGACCCCTAATGACACCCTTAATACTTTTTAAAATTTAAATAATTAAAATTCTGTAAAATTTATTATCCACCAGCCTACAGTCCAAAATATAGTGTCTATTTCTATGGATCATTACCAACATTTAATGTAGAACCTCTTAAAAATTTTTATTGAGTTTATTGGGGTGACATTGGTTAATGAAGTTATATGTTTCAAGTGTACAATTCTATAACACATCTATAACACGTCTGTGTGTTGTCTTGTGTGTTTACCACCCTAAGTCAAGTCTCCTATCACCATGTATCTCAACATTTTTTTATAAAGATTTGATCTACTTAGAGGGCAAAGGGGGGAGAAAGAGAGGAAGGGAAACATCCATATGTGAGAGAGACATCCATCTGTTGCTTCTCACACACCCCCACCCAGGGACCAGTCCCACAACCCAGGCCTGTGCCCTGAGTGGGACTTGAACAGTGACCGTTCAGTATGTGGGACAACACCCAAACCACTGAGCCACACCAGTCAGGGCTGTCCCCTTAAAATCTGTAACAAAAATCCCTGGAGAATTGGGAACAGTGACTAACACTTTTCCACTTCTCAAAAATTTACATACATTAAAATTTACTTTTTGTGTATAGTTCTATGATTTATTTCTTTTAGCAACCATCAATTTATTTCTTTTTTAAAGTATATTTTATTGATTATGCTATTACAGTTGTGCCATTTTCCCCCCTTATCCCCCTCCACCCACCCTCCCACTAGCATTCCCCCCACCTTAATTCATGTCCATGGTACGTATACATATAAGTTCTTTGGCTTCTCCATTTCCCATACTATTCTTAACCTCCCCCTGTTTACTTTGTACCTACCATTTATGCTTCTTATTCCCTATACTTTATTCCATTCTCCCTGCCTACCTCGCCACAGATAACCCTCCATGTGGCCTCCATTTCTGTGATTCTGTTCCTATTGTTTGCTTACTTTATTGTAGTTTTTGTTTTAGGTTCAACTGTTGGTAGTTCTGAATTTGTTGTCATTTTACTGTTAATAGTTTTGATCAACTTCTTTTTCCTACATAAGTCCCTTTAACATTTCATATAATAAGGGTTGATGATGATGAACTCCTTTAACTTGACCTTATCTGGGAAGCACTTTATCTGCCCTTCCATTCTAAATGACAGCTTTGCTGGATAGAGTCACCTTGGATATAGGTCCTTGCCTTTCATGACTTGGAATACTTTTTTCCAGCCCCTTCTTGCCTGGAAGGTTTCTTTTGAGAAATCAGCTGATATTCTTATGGGAACTCCTTTGTAGGTAACTGTCTCCTTTCCCCTTGCTGCTTTTAAGATTCTCTCCTTCTCTTTAATATTGGGTAATGTAATTATGATGTGCCTTGGTGTGTGCTTCCTTGGTCCAACTTCTTTGGGACTCTCTGAGCTTCCTGGACTTCCTGGAAGTCTATTTCCTTCATCAGATTGGGGGGAGGGGTTCTCCTTCATTATTTATTCAAATAAGTTTTCAATTTCTTGCTCTTTTTCTTCTCCTTCTGGCATTGATTCAGAAGTTGAAATTTTTAAAGTTGTCCCATAGGTTCCTCAGCCTGTCCTCATTTTTTCGAATTTTTGTTTCTTTATTTTGTTCTGGTTGAATGTTTATTTCTTCCTTCTGCTCCAAATTGTTAATTTCAGTCCCAGTTTCCTTCCCTTCACTGTTGGTTCCCTGTATATTTTTCTCTATTTCACTTTTCATAGCCTTCACTTTTTCTTCTATTTTGTTACCATACTCAACCATTTCTGTGAGCATCCTGATTACCAGTGTTTTGAACTCCACATCTGATAGGTTGGCTGTCTCTTCTTCGCTTAGTTCTTTTTTTGGAGTTTTGATCTGTTCTTTCATTTGGGCCATATCTCTTTGTCTTTGGTGCACCTTTTATGTCATAAGGGGCAGACCCTTAGGTATTCGCCAGGGCGGAGCAAACCATGCAGCTGTGTCATGGCACTGTATGTGGGGGAGGGGTCAGAGAGGGAACGATGCCCCTTGCTTGGCTCTCGGCTGGCTTTCAGTCACTTCCCCCACTACCTAAGCAAATTGGGCCCTTCTGGTGCTGATTCCCAGTTGGGTGGTTTTGTGTACATTCTAGGACCCTGAGAGGCTGGGAGTTTCTCCCACTGCCACCACCCCCACAGGTTTTTACAGCCAGAGGTTTTGAGGCTTTATTTCTCCACACTGGAACCCTTGGTTGTGTGGTCTGTCTTGCTCCTTGGTTGTTCCTCCCAGTTTATCTGCACACAAACGTGGGACAGCCTGGTCCACCAGCCACCACCTCACCTACTCGGACCTTCCACTGCCACCTTGCTGCATGTCCTCTCTGCCCTGGCTGCCCATCTCCCCCTCTCCTACCAGTCTGGATGAATGTTTCTTCTTTAACTTCTTGGTTGTTTGACTTCCATGCAGTTCAATTTTCTGGTAGTTCTGTTGTTTTTTGTTTTTTAATTTGTTGTCCTCCTTTTGGTTTTGCAAGGAAGCAAAGTATATCTACCTACACCTCCATCTTGGTTGGAAGTCTCCTAGTTCTGTGATTTAGATAGATGCATACAGTGATGTACCACCACCACAATCAAAACAGAACACTTTCATCACTCCTAAAAATTCCCTCATGCTGGCTTTTTTAATGGCTCTTCCCACTCTCAGCCCCTGACAATTACTTGGTTTTCTTCTCTAATTTCACCTTTTCCTTAATGTCATATATAGAGTCATAGCATTTTAAATTTTGTTTCTTTCACTTAACATACTTGAGATTCATCCAAGTTTTTATGTATATCAATAGTTTGTTGCTTTTTACTGCTGTGTAATATTCCATGATACAGATGTTTCCTAGTTTAGTTACTCACCAGTTGGAGGACATTTGGGTTGTTACCTGTTTGTTGCAGTTATGAATAAAAACACTGTTCATGGACAGGTTTTTGGGTGAATGTGACTTTTTGTTTCTCTGAGATGTTTCTCTGGAAGTGAGATTACTATGTTTCACTCTAAATGTATGTTTAGCATTTATAAAGAACTGCCAAACTGTTTTACACAGGGGCTGTATGTACTACAGGCCACAGGCAGTGTATGAGAATTCCAGTTTGCTCCCAGTCCTCACTAGCACTTGGTGTTGTCAGTGTTTGTTTTGGGGGGTTTTGTTTTTGTTTGATTTTGGTTGGTTGGTTTTTATTTGTTTTCTTTGTTTTTTAGGTATTATCTTTTAGCTGTTCTTATCTTTGCTCCTTAAAGTTTTAATTTACATTTCCCTCATGACTAATGATACACAGTATCTCTTCGTGTACTTATTTATCCATGCATATTTTTAGTGAAACATGTATTCAGATCTTTTGCCTGTTCTTAAGTTGCTTGTTTGTCTTATTGAGTTTTGAGATGTATTTAGATATTCTGAATAGAAGTGTTTTTCAGATAAGTGATTTGCCAAGAATTTTCCCCAGTCTGTGTCTTGAACTTTTTTTCTTAACAGTGCCTTTCACAAAAGAGAAGTTATTAATTTTGATGAAGTCCAGTTTATCAATGTTTTCTTTTATAGATTTCAGTCTCACACTTAAGAAATCTTTACTGAGACATGGTTGGATTGACTCGGTGAATTGAGTGCTGACCTGTGAACCAGAGGGCTGCCAGTTTGATTCCCATTCAGGGCACGTGCCTGGGTTGTGGGCCAAGTGCCCAGATGGGGGCACATGAGAAGCAACCACACTTTGATGTTTCTCTCCCTCTCTTTCTCTTTGTGTCCCCTCTCTCTAAAAATAAATAAATAAAATCTTTTAAAAAATCTTTATTGAACCCTCTTTTCAACTGAAAAAAAATTAAAGTATTTTTATAGGTTTTGAACATTAAATTTAGGAGCTTATTGGGAGCTAGGAGGCAGTACAGAAAAAGAGGTTCTCGTTACATGTATTCCCTAAATATCTCTTAACAAAATCAAAAGCTTAATTTGATATGAAAAAATTAGTTTCACATTTGAAACTAATATAGGTTTCCATATAGCCTTCAGACATTATGGCATGAGCACGTCTCATTGTGGAATGAAGGCTTCCCAAACTAAAAATAATTCAATGGAGAAAATTCCTATTATCAAAGAAAATATGTCAGGCATAACTCATATACAGGCAGATTCCTTTCTGGTTTCAAAATAAATTTCTAAAACCTAAATCATTCCTTTCTACATACCCAAAATATTAACATTTGTGGAAAATACTTTATCCACTAATAATTCATAATAAATTACTGAGAAAATGGTTACATTTTCAAAACTGTTGGAACAAACAAAAGCCTTGAAGAGGAGATAGAAAGACTTTTCTCCATTCAACTATAGGTCAAAGCCTTATGTCAGGCAAAGAAAACATAATGAAACAGGAGAGAGTTTTTAAATAATTATGCTTTAGTTTAACAGAATGGAATGAAGCATTCTTTATTATGGTTCTTTATATGGTATTCTGTAACAATCATTTTTTTATCTTTGAGGGGAAGGATACCTCTCTACAGAAGTGGTATAATATAAATAACAATTTCATTAAACATTTGTATAAAGTAAGAAATCCCTATTCCTTAGTGATCTGGTGAAGAATGTGGGGGGGGGGGCTCTGCCCACAGGCCCCCCCGCCCCCCAGGCCACCATCGATGAGAATAAGTCTACCAAGACATGATCTACTTGGGGAGGAAAGGTGGCTGATCTCTCAAAGGACAAGGACCAGGAGCCTGTTCCTCAATGGGCTTTTATTGGGTTTAATTTGCATAGGAATACAGGGTGTATATGTAAAGCTCATCAATCATTGTCAGGCAGTAATGATCAAATGATAGATAACATTCAAAGAACTCTGAGGGCTTATTTTGAGTCAGGGTCAGATAGCTAAAGGGCCATAAAACTTTGGGGAACAAACTCATTTCATGCTTGGACCCTTATCATTTAAATTGAGGATATTAGCAAAGCAGGTTTCACAGGATTTTATGCATTTTTTCTTAGGCCTGATTGACTGAGAAACATGTCCTTTCCAGCACAGGGCCACACCCACCTCCGGCATTGTTTTAGGCTTATGTCAGGCAGGGGAAGTAAGGCAGCCAAGAGATTAGGAGACTTTTTGCAGACAGAATGAGGACTCAGGCTAGGTCAAAGCTGAAGGGTGAGGGTCCATCACCCCCTTTTCCTCTAGCCCCTCAACTCCTTCACTGAGGGCCCCTTTATGACCGTGCCTGTCTTAGGTCTTCCCTTCCTTGAGAAATCTTACCCGTGATTGGCTAACCAATCATCTGCCTGGGGCCAAGCAGGGTGAAGAGAAAGTGGGCAGAGGTGGTGCCCCTACAAGGAACATAAGCTTTGTCTCCTTAATGGCTTATGGTCCCAAAGTCTTTTTACTCAGCCTTAGCCACAGAGCATTAGTTTCTGAAACCAGGCAGGGCAGTTCCCAACAAGAAGACACCAAGTGTATAACTGAGGAAGATTTGGACAAGCTTTTTAAGTTACATGTAAAGTAGAAATAGTTGGGTACTAGTCTCCATTTTGCTACCTACTGACTAGTTTGCTAGCTGACCTAGAGCAAGTTAGCTTGTTTCCAATTTTCTATTACCTCAGATGAAATGTAGGAATTGAATTAGATGATCTCTAAGGTCTCTTAGTTCTAAACAGAATTCCAGGCGGGTGAAATTCGCACACTTATGTTCCACACCCTACCCCACCCCAAAGCCAGCCAGTTTTTCTCATAATAGACGTAATAGTGCCTATAGTCACAGAAAACCTTATTCAGATTTTCTCAAAGCTCTTTAGTTCACTGTTCCGTCCTTCTGGTTGCCCCAGTTCAGTCCAGGGCAGTGACTCCCTGGACTCTAACACCCGTGTGAGCACCCCCTCTGGTACAGCCCCAGGCATCTTTGTTCGCCTCCATCCACGGTGCAGCTGTTTGCTGTTGTTTTCTTCAAGATTCAAATTTAATTGTCCTGCTCTTCTAAGTCTTTAAGATAGTCAAGGGAACATTAGCTCACTGAAAATAATTGAAAACACCTTTGGAAAAGTGCAGCTGGGAATGCAAGCATGAGATTCAGTCATGCTGATCGTGGTTTTCAGGGAAGAGGTTATTTCTCTACCGTGTAATATTTTCTAATAAATTTCGAGAAGCAGTCTCACCTCAGATTTTCTGAGTCATAGACTTTCAGAGCAAGAAAGGCCATAGAGACGTGTGACTTCCCCGGGGCCTCCAGCTGGTAGGCTGCAAAGCTCTCCCAGGACCCCTCCCTGTGCTTTCTCTGCCTTAGCAGCCTGCCTTTCCAAGCTGTGGAGACCGTCCTGGGGTTACAGGCAGTCATACTGACTCTAGCATTTCCCTCCCTGATCCACTCTGAGCATGAGTTTCACCAAAGGGAGAAACAGGATTTTCATCATTAGCCCACCTGAATACTAAGGAAAATGCCTCCAAAGAACTGCACAAACTGTCCCACCATCACTCTGAGGAGCAGTTTGCAAGTGTACCAGTGCTGACAGGCCCGACTCACCCCTGTAGTGTGGTGTCTACAGTCCTCCCCAGAGCTTGCCTGCTGCATTCTGTCCCATGTAGTCTAAAGTGTATTTTAAGAACACTTGACATTAGTGTAGAGGTTAAACTTTGGCAAAACAACCTAGGCTTATAAGTAATTTTAACACAAGGTCATTTAGAAAAGGTCATTTAGAAAATGTCATTCTTGTAACCCTACCCTGCTGTTGCGGGGGGGCGGGGGTGTGTGATGTGTGCTCTTCTCCCCAAATAAAATGCTTTAATAAATGAATTCCGTGGAATTTGATTAAAAAGACTTCTTGTTATGTAAGGGAAGGGCAGTGCGGGAAATTATGGAAACCTGGAAAGAGCATTCAGTTTAAAAGATACTTAGCAGTAAAAGGCTCTTACCATATTCCCAAGTAATAAACATATCATAAGTTATTCTGTCCCTGAAAATATAAACATGTTCTGATGTAATTGCCCGACTGACTTTTAAAAAATATAATGGCTCCTCAATTTTCTAGATAATCTTTGAGCATCTCTACTTGAGCATCCCAAATCCCTGCTCTTGCCATCTCTGGAAGAGAATAAAAATAATATTGGAAAACTAACAATTTTCTACCAGAATCAAGCTAAACTTGTCTTTGTGGACATTTTCTAATATTTTTTAAGACAGAATTATTGTTCAGTATTTCCTGTCATGAATCAGAGGTACATTGTTCTGATTTCGTGGCAGGACTAAGTTGAAATTTGGAAGACAATATAGTATATGTTAGCGGGTGGTTAAGGACTCTGGATCTGGGGCCAAATTTCTCAGTCTAGAATCTTAGTGCTGACCTTTAACAACTGTACGTTCCAGGGCAAATTGCTTAACCTCTCTGAGCCTCATTAGTGCAACATCTGTAACATGGAGATGAAGATACTAATATCTACCTTATAGGGTTGTTAGGAGCAGTGGTCTTCAAAAATGTACTTTCAAAATAATTTAGAAAAACTCTATACTTTCTAAAAAAATTTTAGTTGAAATATAAAATGTTTCATCATAGGCTTTAGTTTATTTTTGGTAAGAGGTAGAAAGGAGTAAATATTATACAACATGAAATAAGATGAAAATTGGCTGAAATAGTTGACATGACTGGCAAAAATAAGTTTTACCTGCTTTGTTGGATAACTCAAAGGGAATTGGAAAGAAATCATGAAAAAAGTTATCCATATGTTTTAGGTATGTGTTTTGAGTAATTTAGCATTCCCAGAAGACATACATGTAACATGTAAATAAGTCAACATCCTTAACATATTTCACCCTGACTGTTAAGAATTTAGAACATCTCAACACTGATTATAAAACCAGTAGTATTTCTAACCATAACATTTGTTGGATTCCAGAAGGTTTGTATGCCCTGAGACAATGAACTACAGTAAGATTAGTCTTTGATGAGGACTTCGCCTTTTAGTAAAGTGAAAGGGCAGATATGAATGGTAGGTTCTCAGGAAGTTAAAAAGTAAAGTACAAAAGAAAATTAAGAGAATTAAAAGGTCTGGAGACTAATTTCCTTAAAATACCCTTGCATGGGCACATCCTGCAAGACATGGGCATACACGGTGCACGCAGCCCAGTTTGAAGACTACTAGCGATGATGGTTAAGTGGGTTGGATGAGCTCTCAGAACAATTCCTGTTACCCAGTAAGCACTGAGCAAAAGTAAGTTGTTGTTGTCAGGCTCCCCTTCAGAAAGAATTTTGTGTACTTATTTCAAGTTCCTACCTTGTCCTCAGGTCCTCTCTGCCTGCATTCAGCATTTATTAGAATTAAGTGACTAAGTATCAGAAAAATCTGTTACCTCAGTATTTGAATCACAGTTCCATTCTTGTCATGAGACAAACTCATTCCAAGTATAAGGTATAGAACTTTCTGGTCAAATTCCTTTTAGTTTGGCTATCCATAAATGTGCTATTTTCCTGGATACACGTAACTTCCTCTATGAATGGATCTAGCCTGATGCTAAGGTCCCATAAATTGGGACTCTGTGATTTCATAAGTACCTTGAGAGATTAGAAATTACTGGATAACTGAAGAAACAGAATACAGAGTGGGAGAAAATTGAAATGTTAAGTTTAAAAGGAAAGGACAACTCATTTTAAACATTCTGTGCAAGCCACTGGACCCCTTAAAATCTCAAAATCAAGACAGGGTCTGGCCTAACATGTTAGTAAGAATTCTGAGTTTGACTGCTTAGATCATTAGAACTTAGGTCTGTTCTCATAGCCAATGTCTTTCTTAACTTTTTAATTAGCAAAGCAATGTATGTTCATTGTAGAAGAAAATAAAAGTCACTGAATCACTACTACCAGAGGAAAAGATTGATATCTATCTACACATTCTTTTTCTTATATAAAAACAAAAACATATACTTTTGGTATTTTTAATTAAACAATGTACTTTGAGACACTTGTAGTGGCATGCAATGGTAAGAAATCATGTGGAGAGAACCCATGTATACTCTTTACTCAGTTTCCTCCAATGGTAATATTTTGCAAAACCACAGTACAGTATCACAACAAAGATATTAACATTGACGCAGTCAAGATACAGAACATGGCCATCGCCCCAAGGTTGATAACCTGTTAGAACCACAGCCATTTCCTTCACACCTCCACCATCTCTTTAAACCCCTGCAAACGCTATTCTGTTACCCGTTTCTGTAAGTGGAATCCTGTAAGATATAACCTTTGGGATTGACTTTTTCTACTCAGAATAATTCTCTGGAGATTCATCTAGGTTGTTATGTGTAGCAGTCATCTGTTCCTTTTATTTGTTCAGTAATAATCTATAGTATGGGTATAACCAT
Source organism: Anoura caudifer (assembly GCA_004027475.1). Classification (NCBI taxonomy): domain Eukaryota; kingdom Metazoa; phylum Chordata; class Mammalia; order Chiroptera; family Phyllostomidae; genus Anoura; species Anoura caudifer. The sequence continues at coordinate 208,812 of PVKU01001957.1, forward strand.
ATCATTTATCATTAAAGAACATCTAGGTTGTTTCCAGTTTGGGGCCATTAAAATAAAGCTGCCATAAACTTTTGTGTACAGGCTGCTGTGTGAACATAAGTTTTCACTTCTCTGGAATCTATGCCCAGAGCTGCAATTGCTGGGTCATATTTTAGTTTTTTAATAAGCTGCCAAATTGTTTTCCAGAGCCACTGTACCAATTTACAGTCCCACCAGCTAGCTATGTATGAGTAATCTAGTTTTTCCAAAACCTCACCAGCAGTTGGTATTGTCACTATTTTTTAATTTTAGCCATTCTGATAAGTGTACAGTAACATCTCATTTTCATTTTAATTTGCATTTTCTTAGTGACTAATGATGTGGAATATCTTTTCATATGCCTATCTTCCATCTCTATATCCCTTTGATAGAATGTCTGTTTTTGCCTTTTGCCCATTTTCTAATTCATTTGTTCGTCTTTTACTGTTAAATCTTGAGGTTTCTTTATGTATTCTAGATGGATGTCCTTTGTCAGATATGTGGTTTGCAAATAATTTTTCCCAATCTCAAGATTCTATTTTCATTCTTTTAAAAAGGGTCTTTGCAAAGCAAAGAACTTGACATTTTGGTTAAATCTAATTTATCTGGGTTTGTTCCCCCATGGATTGTGCTTTTAGTGTCAAGTGCATCAACACTTTATGTAGCCTTAGATCCCAAAGATTTTTCTCTTACTTTTTTTCTGTGTTTTATAGTTTTATACTTTACATTTAAGTCCATGATCTGTTTTCAGTTACTTTTTTGTGTAAGGTGGTAGACTGAGATTATAGTTCATTTTTTTTTTGTCTGAGTGTTGAATTGCTCCAACACAGTTTGTTAAAAGGCTTATCTTTTTCTTTTTCTTTCTTTCTCTCTTTCTTTTTTTTTTTTTTTTTTTTTTGGTTGAGTTGCATTTCCACCATTTCGAAAAATCAGTTAGGCATATTCACATGAGTTATTTCTGAGTTTTCTGTTCTGTTCCATCAAAACATGTGTCTGTCCATCAATATGTGTGGTCTTGATTAGCGTACCCTACATAAATTTTGAAATTAGGTATATTGTTTCATCCCACTTTTTCCTTATCTTTCAACATTGTTTTAGCTATTCTGTTTCCTTTGCCTTCCCATAAATCTTAGAATTGTCTTGTCTATATATACAAAAAAATTGCTATAATTTTTGTTGAAATTGCATTAAACCTGTATATCAATTTGGGGCAAATAGACATATTTGCTATGTTGTGTTCTAATCCGTGAACATAGTGTGACTCTCCATTCACTTTTTAAACATTTTTTAAAGATTTTATTTGTTTGTTTTTAGAGACAGGGGAGGAGAGGGAAAAGAGAGGGAGAGAAATTTCGATGTGCAAGAAAAACATCCATCAGTTGCCTCTTGCACACCCCCAACCAGGGACCTAGCCTGAAACCCAGGCATGTGCCCTGACTGGGAATCGAACCGGTGACCTTTCAGTTTGCAGAATGATGCCCAACCCACTGAGCCACACCAGTGAGGGTTAATGTGCCTCTCCATTTAAATCTTTGATGACTTTCATTAGCATTTTATAGTTTTCAGCATGCAAGGACTGTACATGTTTTATTGGATTATATGTAAAAAAATGGGATCATACTCTGTTTCAGACTCACTTTTTTATGAGCATGTATGTCATAAACATTTTCCAAACCGTTATTTTTCATATCATTTTTCATTGACACTAATAATTAGTTCTAGGTTTGAATATTCTTTGTTATTCAGCTAATATCACAAAGATTTATTCCCTTGGTTTTAAAACTTTCCTCAGCCCAAGCTTGGGCCGCTGTTCCAACAAAATATTCAGTTAGGATGTTTGCTGCCCTCTAAGTTACAATGGTTTTATTGCATTTTTTTTCTGAATAGCTTTATGAAATTTTTTTACTCAGTAGAAACCTTTATCAGTTAACTTGTTGTTTTTTTAAATTTTATCAGCAATGGCATCTCTTGTCAGGGATAATAATTTCCAGTGTTTAGCTAGGCCCAGTGACAGTACATGCTACATTGCTATTTGAATCAAAATAGTAGCAAGTCCATAGGTCAGTGACTGCTTTGACTCTTGGCTGTGTTGTAATTTGTCACTGCCACACCGTCGGCCTCTGCTGGGCTGATGGCAGCACAGCCCACTGAAAACCCACCTGTGTGTCCCTCAGCAGTTAGCAGGTTCATACTGACAGCAGGCAAGAAAAATAAAGTGGGTTGGTGGTGAGATGCTTTAGTAGAAGATAACGAGATGGAATGTAATAAGCACTGTGTTTTAGTCCGATTCTACCATTTAAGCAGCTCTTTGACTTTAGGCAAGTTACTGAATCTCTCAGACTCAGGTTCCTCATCTGTAACATGGTGATTGTAATACCTACCTCATAACATTCTTAGAATTGAATAGGTTACTGTATTAAAGTAGTCAGCACAACACTTGGCATATAGTGAGCACTTAGATGTTAGCTATTATTATCATTTATTAGTAATCATTGAACTTTGACTCCTGCTGTCAATAGATATCAGTACATGCCAAGGAAACTTGCTTGTAGCGTGGATATGTTTGTGCATATCTTTCTTCACTACTGGAGCATAAGTCCCTGTAACTGGAAAATTTTGTATCGCTTAGAGTCTAACAGCGGTGCCTTCCTAAAGAATGTTGAATTTCACAAAAACCATTGCCATATACAGGAGTGGAAACATAACATTAAAATAAACCATTAGCTATAACCCCTCCTTTTTTAAATGGCTTCCTTTAACTAGGAAAATATTTTAAAGATCACAAATGCCTCAGATAAGAAAGATTTTTCATTCACTCCTGAAACTACATACTTTACAGTCTGGGACTGTAAATCAGATTCCAGTTAAGAATTTAGAATTCATCCATGTATGGGATGTTGTGTAGACTGGCTCAGCGGGCAGTTTTTGTTTTGCCAATTGCATGAGGGAATTATCTATATTAAAAGGGAGGTTTCAAAGTATTGCCAATGATCATGTTTCATCGGTAACCTAGAGGAGTTTTGAATTGTCATTTTGTGGGCTTTTTCGGAAAGCTTATATCCAGGATTAAATTAAATCAGAGAACACAAGATTGGATTTCTGCATTTTCCAGTTTTACAATCTACTTAATGTGAGTAATAGACTGAACATTTATCATGTCAGTGTTCACACTGGGGGCAATGAAATATAACATTGCATGGTTCTTTTAAGAAGATCCTGAGAGTTTAACATACAGTCTGATGGCGGGAGACCTCGGGAGCACAGAGATGCATAATCCTCTCAGAACTATTCGTATGTACATAAGATGAAGAAGCTATCACCTTTCCGATTTTTCTTTCTCATTTTACAAAAAAAAAAAAAAAACAAGTATACAAAAGTAAGGACAGGGAGGGAAGGGAAGAAGAGGGCTATTCTTATAGCTGGGATGGTAGGAAAAACGCCAGCTGGCCTTTAGGTGGTTCTTGTAGACGTACCATGTAACCTTGAGTGAGTCACTTAATTTTTCTGAGCCTTAATTCTGTATTTACAGAGGGGAATTGTAATACTGTTTCTACCTTCCTAAAGCAATAATCAAAAAAAAATAGAGAAGCATATTGTAAACTGGAAAAAAAAGCAAAAATGTACCATGTTATTCATTCCATAAATAGTTTTTTAAACACCCACTGCTTACCAGACTCTGTCTAGAAATAAGGATAAAAGTCAAATAAAATGTGGTATCCAGCAGTGAGGAGCTGAAGTTCATGAAGGAGAGACAGACTTGTGAACCATGTAAGTACAGTCAAGTAACACAGGTGGGCAGAGGTAGATCTTTCCATGGGTAGCTGTGAAACTGGATTGCTGAGGTGGAATGTGCACAGAACTTTAGAGTCAAGAAACCCCGGAGTTTCATCATTGTAAAGATCATCCATATTCAAGAAGTTGAGGCTACTCACAATGAGGAGGGAATTAGGAAGGAAGTTTGACCCAGTTGCCAGTCCTTGTTAAGTAGGTGGAATAATGAGAGGTCAGTAGACAGAACTGGGAACTGGACAAGCGTGGCAGGAGTTGATGGCTTGAATCTTGAGAGAGGATAGGTTTTGATGTGGAAAGAAATGGCCTGGAAGCAGCACTGTGGGGCCTACAGAATTCTGCTACCCCACGCTTGGTGCTCCCCATGCTCCAGTGCTTAGGCTGTGTGAGCATGAAGTCTTCTCTTGAGAGACTGAAATGTTGTACGTCCTAGAGGAAGGGTTGGACAAGAGATGGAATGAGAGGAGGGAAGAAGACTCTGTGAGAAGGGTAAGCGTATGGAGATTCCAGTAACAGCAATATCTGTCATTTCTTAAGCACCTAGGATATGCCAGGCACTATACTTAACTGTTTTTTTGCATTTAATTTTCACAGGACCCTACAAACTAATTGCTGTCATCTGGATTTTACTGGTGAGGACATAAGGCACAGAGAGGCTACATGTATCATTTAGAGTCACACAGCAAGTCCATATTAGAATTAATGAACCCAGATCTGCCTGACTGCATAGTTGTGCTTTTGCACTATTCCACATGTCTTGAAAGAGATTCAGTCAGTACCATGGGAAGAATTTGAAGGGAAGTCAGAGAGGAAGGGAAGCACCTGAGGGAGAAAGCAGAGTTGTATGGGAATGAAAATACAGTAGAAGAGAGGATGATTGACTAGAGATGCCTGCATTTTCCTGCTGGCTGAGAATGCAGGCCGTGAGGCTTCTGGTGGAGTCTGGGGCCCGGTAAGGTTAATGATTGCCTTGCCGCAGGTCCAGGTGGACTGCTGCTGTGAAGGTGTCCTAAGCATTTAGTGAAGAGGGCCTCCCTTTCCTGGCTCTCCCATTCTGGTGGAGTGGTCCGAAGAGGCTTAATTAGCTTCTGAGGTGTCAGGAGTCAGTCCTTTAGCCCAGGTAATGCAGAGCAGAGAAGGAAGTGTGGGATGATGCTGGCCTCTCATGTGCGTGTAGGGAGCCAATCAGACTTAGGGATACCTTGGCTGCTTTGTACTTGGGGACCTCTGGAGCTGTGTAGTGCAAACTGGAATTCTCATTAGACTATGGTGAAAAGCAAACACAAGCAACAACTTTTCCTGAGTGTTGGTTACCAATTACTGTCTGAGACAGCTTTATACAGAGACTGGGGAAGGAAATCTTTTTTCTTCCTCACCATCCAGGCACAGCTGCTATCTTACTTTCCTTGACTAAGACACAATTAGTGCTACAACTGAATGGCAACTCCCCCTTGTCCACAAGAAAAGGTGGTAGGTTGACCGAAGGCACAAGACAGGACCAGTGACTTTTCTGGAAGCAAGCTTTGCTACTTGGCCAGGATGAGTGGTCCAGCTCTGCAGCTGGGTGAGAATGGCCTCAGGTAGGGGGGTCAGGTTAGAAGAAGCAAAAAAGGCAGAGGGTTAGCAGCTGAAGAAAAGTTACAGCCTTGCTTTCAGCAAAGTGCTTCCATTGGAATTCCTGATTGTAGTGAAAATAAATATGCCCTGCAAAGTAACTCCTGTGCCATCTGATCCACTCCATGACAGGAGGGAATGGGGTGGTGAAAGAATGAATAAATGCCCTCAGAGAGGGGATAATAAGGAGAGCAGAAGTAGTAACCTTAAAAGCCTTCCCTCTGTATAGGGTGCTTGTAGAGGAAATCAGATCCATTTAGTAAACGTGGTTTTTGTTTCTCCACTGATGGGCGTTCTCCTTCCCTTTGAATCACCCCAGCACTTTATATCTCTTGCAACACTTTTCATATTCTGTACTGTTTTATAGTTTTGATGTTTTTCCTAGTTCTACTAAACTTACAGTCCCTCAAGGGCAAGGATTAGTGCTGCATTCCATTCCATCTCTCCCACAATGCTTTGCATTCAGTCCCTATTCAGTGATTGACTGACAGAACAAGCCCAAGAACACTGTGAATCCTCTGAATTTGTTAGGCCTTTACTTGGCTACTAAAGACAACACCTTGCAAATCCAACTTTCTCCTTTTTCTGGGATCGGAGACTGAATTACATTTTTTAAATGTTCTATAATACTTTGAGTATATAGGAAAGATATTTTCTGTTTAGGGAATGTTGCTAAGCCCTCTCATCAAAAATAGCCTCTCCTTCTACCTTCAAGCTCTGCCAAGGCAGAGCAGATTGGCACAGGCAGTTTAAAGGAAAAGGCAATGTAATGCCTTCTGCTCATGGCTGTGCAGGTGCCAGTGGAGGAGAAAAATATATGTGGTTGAATCTTGGGATGCTAACTGCTATAAAAATGAAGCCAAATACTGACCAGGAGGTGCATAGATCTACAGTTTGTGAAAGACCTTCTCCAGCTTTTGTGTATTCCTGTGCACCCTGTGATCCTAAGCCAGGAGTCTCTGAAAGGCAACTAGTGATTAGAAGTCTCACCACATAAACAGAATGGCTCTTCAAGAGGAACCCAGTCAGGCCATGGAGAAGGCAGCAGCTCAGAATGGCAGGAAGAGCTGGCCAGAAAGACAAGCAGGGAACCCTGAGTCCTGAGCAGAACAGCTCCATTCTGAAGGCTGTCATTGCTGTTTTAGAGATGCCACACAGGTATTGGCATGGAACCAAACCAGCGAAGGATAAGCAGTTTAATTTTTCCAAAATCTACTCTAAGCATGAGTCTCTATGTACCTAAAGGTCTAGAGTGTTTAGGGGCTTGTTCCCCAAATCTTGAATCAGGTTTTTCTAGGAAAGTTGGAAGCATAGATTTGGCAGGTAACAAAACCATTCTGAGTGTTGAGCGCAAAGGAGGTATGGGCAGAGAACGGCCATAGTAAGGATGGGGAGCTGCATGCTGGCTGGTAGCATGAACTGAACTGGAAGCCCTAGAATAGGCACTTCCAGTGGCTATTACAAACTTCCCCCGGGGAAACAAACAGGAAAACCTTTGGGTTTGGCCTGACTGGCTTTGCAATAAGCAGGTTTGTTCAAATAGATTGTTGCATTAAAATGGATCTGCCTCTTTACCCTAAAGAGAAAGGTCTTTGTATCCTGAATCCTGGAGACATTATTAAAAAACAGCTGATCTTTGTGTAAAGATTAACACAATTGCCTTGGCCTTAATGCAGCTGATTTTCTATTATTAGAAGTGTCCATTTGTACACCTCATTTGCTCTTAGGCCCAGAGGCCAGGTAACCAGACTGGGGCTTCTAGTCACTCTGAGGAGAGGTTGCTTCTCAGTTCCCTGAAATGAAGATAACTACCGTTTGTGTGTGTTGGGGTTGGAGAGGTAGGCTGTAGCGCAGACAGCCCTCCCTAGCCACTCCCACCCCACAGTCATGCAAGTTGCATGGTGGGGGCTGCGGAGAAGCTGACTCTGGCAGAGCATCCAGACTGGTTGGAGGCCCCTTCACTGAGTGACCCACCCTGACCTCTGCCCAAGCAAGTAACAGAAGACCAAGATCTTCTGTGGTCACACAAAGACTGTTAACTACATCAGTTGTCTTTATGTGTTTATTTTAAAACTCTGAGCTGCTTCTTTTTTTTAACAAGAAATTTGAACCAGATTTTGTTTGAGATACCCCAGAGAGATTTAGCAGTGTGGTTACCATTCTTATAAACTTTTAAACAAAACTGTTAGCAGTTCATAACTTCATTTAAAGGACAATGGCTGGGAGCACAGGCTTTTCTTCTAAAGACCAAGAGGACAGTGACCAAGGCAGAGAATAATCCAGCGCAGTGACCAAGACCTGCTTTTGCAAAACCCAGGAATCCAAAGGTTAGGGATGAGGGCCTCTTCCCATTCTGCAGGAGTGGCAGAAAGTGTAGCCCTGTTGCTTTACTGATTGACACCAAGTGCCCTTACCTTTTAACTCTCCTCAAATGAAAAGAAATTCAGGAAAAGTGGGGATGAAAACAATCACCTCCAGTGTTTTTCCCTTCCCCTAGAGACTGGCTGAGAACAACCGTTTTTACCGCTGTGGGCTCACTGTCCTGCCACTGCCACCCTTGTTTCTTCACATTTTTCACCTCTGTCATCACTTCTGTTGGTAACAGCCACACTTCACCTGTGCTTTCATTCTGATCTCTCTGTTAAAATATTTGCTTGTATCTGACTCTTTCCTCATGATATGATTTGTATTTGTATTTGTAGGAAACTTGGCGTGTGATTTGTTTCTTCTGCTATAGTTAGCTATAGCTATTGTCTTGCACAGAGTGTTCACAAGAACTCTTAACAAGTATTAAGTCTTGAATATTCCTCTAACAGCATACAAATATTCGTGCCTATATCACTTTTTCTAGCCCATTTACAAAGCTGTTAAGTACCTAATGTATTCTCCTACCAAAAATTAAAATTAAAATGGTCTATGATTGAACCTGACCAATAATATTGATTTGGGGGTGGCGACATTCAATTTCCAAGTACCTGAAACACATACAAATTTTACGGATTTAGACTAGTAACATCCTTTTCAACACATGTTTTTGAAAATTCAGTTTACCCTCCAAGAAGAATTTTTTTTTTAGACTACAATTAAAATGTTAATGAATTCCGAGGCAAAAGAATTCCAGGAAGACTAAGTAGTCACTGAAAGGGGTAGTTAGTGGCTGTAAGATGAACCATTTTTAACTTAACACGCAGAATTTCTCATGTATCATTAAGCAGGACCAACATGGCATTACCTGGAGATCAATGACACTCCAGGTCAGTGCGCTGAGGGAGGTCATTCATCCTTACCCAAAGGTGGTTTGGAAAGTGGAAATGAAAACAACTGCTAGGGCAAGCCGATGCTGTCCCAGGAGGTGTTCCAGAGAGTGGTTCCCTCTTCAGAAGCCCATACTCGCTACTGTTCTCACTTTCCCTTCTCCACATGGCATACCTTAGACTCAGGTTTGCAACCTCCTGGATGCAATTCAGCTTTTGAAAGTAGTTTGTAATCTCTCCTTTTTATCAATGAGCTATTTCTCCTCACTCTTTCTTACTTAAAACCCATCTTGGAAGTCATTCATTTTACATAGCTTCTCACCATCAGACTTATTTTATTTCTTTGGACAGAATTGTGCTTGGGAATCTAGAAATCAGGTCAGTTTTGAAGAGAAAATATCTGTGTGTGCTATGCACAAGATCTGCAGAAAATACGAAATTTCTGTCAGTGGAAGACTGGGATTGAGGAACAATCAGACCTGGACGCTTCAGTAAATCAGAAGGGGTTGACTCCTTAAAGGGACCCAGAAACAAGTTGGTACAGTCAGGTTGCCATTATAAGCAGAAGTACAGCCTTCCAGACTTGGAATACCCCAGAGACATACGCTTGCAGGTGATGATGTCAGACTTGGTGGGAGCTCAGTCCTCCTCCAGGCCAGCCTAGGCTGCACCCATTCTGCATGTTGGCTAATCAGGATCTGTTCCAATGACCCTCCCATCTGGCCAGATTTATTAATCTCAGCATTACACGAGATACAGTATGACTTCTAAAGCAAAGAGGACTCTTGTAGAGATGGCAGGAAATGGTGGCAAAGGATCTGGAGCCAGTCGGTGAAGGGTTGTCTTACAAAGCCCCACTTTGGCTCTTTACCCAAAGAATGGTTGAGAACTGAAGAATGAGTCCTCAGTTGAACAAGGGGATCTCTTTTTGTGCATGGGCAACATCCTCTGTAATTCTGTTCCCCCAGTAAGGGCTTTAGGATCCAGAAGCTTGCACCCATGCCTGTTCTAGGGCATGTTGCTCACCTTCTGCTGAGAATGTGAGCTTCCTCTGGAATCCTTCAGATGAGTTAAATCTCATCTGATTCATTTATGGGGTGCCTGACTGGTTGTTTCACTAATCCCTGTACTCTGATCCCTGTAATATATTTTCACATTTGGAAAATTTTAAACACCAGAGGCTATTTTGCTGCTTTAAAAAACCTGCATTTGGCCCTCTGTTAACACAGGTCCCTCATCCACCAATTCAATCAACCATAGTTAGAAAATACTGGAAGAAAAATGTTACATTGTTGCTGATGTGTACTATTTATTATAGTTAGGCCTATGATGTTTGCATCTGTGCTGAACATGTAGAGACATTTTTTTTGTCATTATTCCCTAAACAATACAGTCTAACAACTATTTACATAGCATTTACATTTTTTAGGTATTATAAGTAATCTAGAGATTATTTAAAGTATACAGGGTTATATACAAATACTATGCCATTTTAAGTAAGGGATTTGAGCATCCACAGATTTTGGTATGGTGGTCCTGGAAACAATCCCCTGTGGATACTGAGGTATGAATTTACTGAAAATTAGTAATATAGCTAAAGTATGCTAAAGGAAACTCTAAGAAAAATGTTTTCTGGTCAGTGGGGCAAAGGATAGAAATGCAAAAGCTCCCTTAATATGTCAACTGGCATTTTTCCACTAGAATGTATCTGATCTAACTCTGAACTCATTAAATACCTGTATATTTTGTAACACAGCCAAGAGATGTAAATTTGTAGCTACCAGTTCAAGCTGAACTACCGTTTTAGAGTTACAAGTACAAGTGAAAATCTTTATGTTCTTCCCTGGTGTTAAAAAAAAAAAATCTTGTTTTTATACAGATTAGTTCCACTAGACCTAGCTGGACCTTTTGAATTCTCTTTTCAACTGAAATTGCCTTGTACAAATGAATTATCCAGATGTACATGGTAATATAATAATAGAATTCTCATTGAAATAACTATGTTACTTAGGTCATGATTGTAGTTTTATGACACCATCTGGGAAAATTACTAAGTGCATATGAATTTGAGGTAAACTAAAGAGGCATTATGGCCTCTTTCAACACTTAGCTAGGAGTCCATTTTCCTGGTCATTTTGCTCACTTTAAGGGTATCTGCCTCACCATTGCTGAAGAGAGAGACAAGAGACTGGCAGCCAAGCAGACAGTGAGTGAAAAGATCTCTAGGTGACATGACTGGAAGAGTCTTTGTACTTAAGGATAATACAACATGAAAAAAAAAGTGATGGATCTACAGCGCCCACCTGGCCAGATTTCTTAATCTCAGGATTGCGCGAGATACAGTACAGTTTGAGCAGGAGCCTTCCTTCCACACGCTGGGCGGGTTTTTAATGCATCGGTACAGTTTTTCTGAAACCTGACCTAGCCATTTACCAATAGGATAGCAAAAAATTGCTGTTTTGTGTGTACAATTGCTCTCTTTCCAAATTAGGAAAGAACAAGTAAAATCCTGTGCAAGTGCCTTGTTTTAAAAGGAGTAATTTAATGCTTTCCCATTAACATTCTCCCAAGGTAGTGTTATATAAATAATCACTGCTACACAGGAAGAGTCATTTCCCATTCTGAATTAATTCACACATTTAGGAATTTCATTGTCTCCTCAGAATCCTCTGGACCATGAGCCCATAAATTATCACATTGTGAGTGTGGAACTTTCATTACATGATTTAAATTTTATGGCAGGAGAGAGCAAGATAATGGGGAAAAAATCGTTACTTGATTGTGGCTAGAGAATCTCAGGGAATAGAAAAGAATATTTCTACTTCTTTAACATAGATCAAGGAAATGTATGGTTTGCGTTTAATAATAAACTTCCTAGGTTTTTTAAATGGGAATACCACAAAACTTGGCATTTTAAATTCATACCTGTGCACGGGCGTGTAGTGTTTAGAGAAATGGTTCTTGGGGTCCCAAAGAAAACACACCATTTCACTGCCAGCTCCCTTGGTTTCTAGATGATGTTTCTAGCCCCAGTCTTCTTAATTTGGTATAAGGGATCCAAGGTTTTGTGTCTTTGTGTATTCTGGGCCCTGTAGCATTACTTGTTTCTCAGAATGATCTGGCATACTACATTCTTACAGCTGAATCCTGTCAGACCCCATCTATACTGCCACGGTGGGAGTTTTCTGTCTTGATAATAATAGCTCCTGATGGTTGAACACTTATGTGCCGCTGTCTGCAGTTATATTTCTCATTTATTGCTTCCCACAAGGCAAGTACATTATTATCACCATTTTATGATTGAGGAAACCGAAGGCTTTAAGAGGTTAAGGAACTTCAGATCACACAGAACTGGAATTAGAACTCATGATGCCATCAGGGAAAACCCATGCTCTTAGGCATTATGCATTATAATAAACACATGCATTTATTGGTTTAGTTCTAACTGGGATTTTGTCTAATAATTCTGTGTTCAAACAGCCCTTATTATGTTCTAGTTGTGTGCATTGCTCTATCTAGATGCTACTATGTTGTCATTCCAAGATCAACATTGGATCGTAGGACCCAGAAAGTGCCTGGCATTTGTTTGTTATGTAAATAAGTAAACAAATGAACAAATGGTTGCCCCTCCCAAATATGACAGGCTCATCTTCTTTTGTGAGACCCTCCCACAGTGAGTAAGGGCTTTGGTGCTAGTGGTGGCAGGGTGGTGACTGTTGTTTTTGACAGATACCATGTATACAATAATGCCTAGCAACTACTAAAACCAGCTGATTTCCCCTTGTAATTATGTATTTGTCAGAAGCCAGCAGCCTTTGGCCAATTTCTCAACACAGCATTTGGAAGGCAGCTACTTAGAGTTTTTTGCATAGTTTTGCCCATGCCTTTTTTCATCAGACAGTGCAGTTTTAACAATCAGTGACGCACGAGAGTAGAGACTTAAATTTCTGTAGCTTCATCATTTTTAACTATCTCCAGAAAAACAAGTATCTTTAGTCCCAAGACTTTGGGAAAACTCCCACAGGTCTCAATTCTTTATCTGTAAAATAACGGGTAGGAGTGGAATATGTCAGTTATTTGCCACAGATTTTTTCTCTGTTTATTTTAGTTCTCTGTAATTGTGTTTTATTTTCTTCCCACTGAAAACATCTGCAAGAATTCCATATATCAACACAAAAGTAGAATATGATGGTTGAAGTTTGCAATGGAAGGCTTTTAATGTAGAGCAACAAAGATGGTGATTCTTAACATCTCTTTTGCATTTATTTTATTAAGGTTTGATTTATATGCAGGGAAGACCTATATAAATTTCAAAGAAATTGCAGATACTTAGCTTAAAACATTTTAAAAGAAATGGGTTTTGTTTTGTATTGCATTTACTTTTGTTTCAACTCTATGTAGCTTCAGGGAGTGGATCTTTGTCTCTAATTGTGAAAATTCAAGAGGGAAGCCATGGCAGAATCTAAGATGGTGAAGGAGTTAAGAGGAAGCTACACTAACCTCCTCCAGGACCAATTGGAATTACAACTAAATTGTAGGGGAATCATCCTGAATAACCAACTGAACACTAGCTGGGGAGAAGCTTTATAACCAAGGACAGAGAGAAGAAACCTCTTCACCACAACAAGACTGGCAGGGAGAGTGGAGGAGACATGAAACGGCAGGCTGGGCTCACAGCAGCTGAAGTGCAAGAGGGATGTTTCAGCATCCAGGGGATTCCCTCTGAGAAGTATGGGGTCTACACCCAAGCTGGTCTCCCAACCCTATAGCACCAGAGCTGGAAAGGAACCTACATAACATCCAGCTCTGAAAAGCAGTGCTGTTTCTGTCTGCCATTGAGAGACAGATGGAGACAGAGAGAGCCTCTTAAAGGGCCAACACACAAAATTTTGTTTGCAGGCACTTATACTGGGCTCCAGCAGAAGGAGGGCAGAGAAGACTAGAGACATTTCAGAACAGTCAGGTGGGTGGCTCTATGGAGAGAATTGAAGGAAGAACCACAAGGATCCCTATGCTGAGTCATTCCCCATACTGCAGAAGCCATCTTTCTCAGGCAGAGCCCTCCTCTCCAAGTGGTATCAGCCTGAGGGGAAGCAATAGCCCTACCCATAAAAAATACTCTGCCCTGCCCTGTGGTGCTTAAATTCAATTGCAGATTACAGCTTGAGGGACTATCACTGATCAGCAGTTCCCCACTGCTGGGGGAAGGATATAAAGAAGCAACCAAAATGGGAAGACAAAGAAACAGGCCCTAATGAAAAACAAGAGAATTCTCCAGAAGAAGAATTAGAACAAATGGAGGCAAGCAATTTATCAGATAGTTTAGAGTAATGATTATAAGGATATTCAACAGCATGAAAAAGACATAGACACCATAAAAAAAAGGACCAGACGTAAATAAAGAATGCAATATCTGAAATAAATAATACACTGGAAAAAATAAAACATAGGTTACATGAAGCTGAGGCTAGAATCAGTGATTTAGAAGACAAGGTAGAAAAAAAACAGGTTGAGCAGCAAAAACAAAAAAAGAATTTTTTTAAAAACAAAAACTTAAGAAACATTTTGACACCATGAAGCATAACAACATCCTCATCGTGGAAATACCAGAAGGAGAGGAGAGAGAGCAAGAGATCAAGAACCTGTTTGAAGAAATAATGACTAAAAACTTCCCTAATCTGATAAAGGAAAAAGACACACAAGTCCAGGAAGCTCAGAGAGTCCCAAACAAGTGGGACCCAAACATGCCTTCTCCAAGACACATCATAAATGAAACGACAACTTTTAAAGACAAGGAGAGAATCCTAAAAACCACAAGAGAAAAGCAGGTAGTTACCTACAAGGGAGCACCCATTAGACTGTGATCTGATTTTCAAAGGAAACATTTCAGGTGAGAAGGGAGTGACATGAAATATTCAAGGTGATGAAAAGCAAGGACCTATAACCAATACTACTTTACCCAGCATGGCTATCACTTAAAATCACTGGAAAAATAAGGAGTTTGCCAGAGAAGAAAAAGCTAAAGGAGTTTCTTAACACCAAACCAGTACTGCAAGAAATGTTAAAAGGTTTGCTTGAAGAAGAAGGAAAAGGAGATAAAGAAGGAAGGAAGGAAGGGAGGCAGAAAGGAAGGAAGGAGTAACAATAAAATGGCACTAAATACATATTTATCAATAATCACCTTAAATATAAATGGCTTTAATGTTCCATCCATGACAAACAGGGTAGCTGAATGGATAAGAAAACAAGACCCATATATATGCTGCCTTCAAGAAATCCATCTCAGATTAAATGATACATACAGGCTAAAAGAAAAGGGATGGAAAAAGATATTTCATGAAAATGGAAAGTGGGTCTAGCAATACTTATATCCGAGATAATCAATTTCAAAACCAAGGCTATAGTAAGAGGCAAAGAAGGACATTACCTGATGATAAAAGGAACAATCTAACCAGAAGATATAACCCTAGTAAACATTTGCACACTCAACTTAGGTGTACCTAAATATGTGAAGCAAATCTTGATGGACATGAAGGGAGAGATCAACAGAAATACAGTAATAGTTAGGGATTTTAACATCCCATCAACTTCAATGGATCAATATTCCTGACAGAAAATCAAGGAGACAGCAGCCTTAAACCAACATGCTAGATCAAATGGATTTAATTGATATCTTCAGAGCATTTCATCCCAAAACAATAGACTACACATAATTTTTGAAGTGCGCATGGAATGTTTTCTAGGATAGACAACAGGTTAGGACACAAAATAAATCTCAAATTTATGAAGATTGAAACATGTCAAGCATCTTCTCTGACCATAATGCTATGAAACTAGAAATGAGATGCAAGAACACTGAAAAACACACAAAGACATGGAAATTAAATAACATGTTATTAAACAGTGAATGGGTCAACGAGATCAAAGAAGATGTCAAAAGATACCTTGAAGCAAATGAATATGAGGACACAACAATGCAAAATCTGGAACACTAGGAAAGCAATCCTAAGAGGGAAATTCATAGCATTACAGGCCTATCTCAAAAAAAAAAAAAAAAAAGCCAGAGGAAGCTCAACTAAGCAATCTAATTTTACACTTAAAGAAATTTCAAAAAGAACAACAAACAAAGCCCAAAATGAGTAGAAGGAAGGAAATAATAAAGATCAGAGCAGAAATAAACAAAATAAGAATATTTTTAAAGTGGTACAAAAGATCAATGAATCCAAGATTTGGTTCTTTGAAAAGAAAAACAAGGTTGACAAACCTTTAACCAAACTTATCAAGAAAAAGACAGAGATGACCAAATAAATAAGGTCAAAAATGAAAGAGGAGAAATAACAAGTGATACCAAAGAAATACAAAAGGTTTTAGGAAAATACTAGGAAAAACTATATACCAACATATTGGACAACCTGGATGAAATGATTAAATTCCTGGAAACATACAATCTTCCAAACCTAAATCAGAAAGAATCAGAGAATCTGAGTAGACAGATTACACCTTGTGAAAGTGAAGCAGTAATCAAAGAACTCCCAACAAACAAAAGCCCTGGACCAGATGAATTTTACCAAGTATTCTGAAAACTAACACCTCTCCTTCTCAAACTGTTTTATAAAATTCAAGAGAAGGGAAGGCTCTCAAACTCATTTTATGAGGCCAGCATTATCCTAATTCCAAAATCAGATAAAGACCTACAAAGAAAGAAAAGTATAGGCCAATATCTAGGATATTGGCCTATCAGACTAAACATACACACGAAAATCCTCAACAAACTATTAACCAATACATATAACAATGTATCAGAAGGATCATACATGGTGATCAAGTAAGATTTATATCAGGAAAGCAAGGTTGGTACAATACTGGCAAATCAATAAATGTAATATACCACATAAACAAAAGGAAGAATAGAAACCACATGAGCATATCAACAGATGCAGAAAAAGCATTTGATAAAACCTAGCACCCATTTATGATAAAAACTCTCAGCAAAGTGGGAAAGAGGGAACACACCTAAACATAATAAAGGCCACATATGACAAAGCCACTGCCAGCATCTTACTCAGTGGGCAAAAACTGCAAGTGTCCCCCTTAAGATTGGGAATGAGACAGGGATGTCTGCTTTCACCTCTCTTATTCAACATAGTACTGGAAGTCCTAGCCACAGCAATCAGACAAGAAGAAATTACAGGCGTCTAAATGGGGAAGGAAGAAGTATAACTGTCATTATTTGTAGATGACATGATACTGTATATAGTAAACCCCAAAGATTCCACCAAGAAACTCTAGAACTGATAAATGGATTCAGCAAAGTAGCAGAATACAGAGTTAATACCAGAAATCAGTTGCATTTTTGTATGCCAATTAATAAACTAACAGAAAGGGATACTGACAAAACAGTCCCATTCACAATTGCTACAAAAAGAATAATATACCTAGGAATAAAACTAAGCAAGGATGTAAAAAACCTGTACTTGGAAAATTATAAGACACTGAAGAAGATAGAAATGAGGGGAAGCACATACTATGTTCATGGATAGGAAGAATTAACATTAAAATGAAAAGATACTACAGACAAATGAAAAGATACTACCCAAAGCAATCCATAGATTCAACACAATTCCTATCAAGATTCCAAAGATGTATTTCACAGAAATAGAACAAATATTTCAAAAATTTATATGGAACCACAAAATACCCTGTATAGCAACAGCAGTTCTGAAAAAGAAGATCAAAGTTGGAGAAATCACCCTACCTAATATCAAACTATCCTATAAGGCCATAGAAATCAAAACAGCATGGTACTGGCATAAAAACAGACACATAGATCAATGGAACAGAATAGAGAACCCAGAAATAAATTCACACCTTTAGAATCAATTAATACTCAACAGAGGAAGCAAACATATACAATGTACTAAAGATAGTCTATTTAATAAATAGTGTTTGGAAAATTGGACAGATACATGCAGAAAAATGAAACTAGACCACCTTCTTACACTACACACAAGAATAAATTCAAAATGGATCAAAGACTTAAATGTTAGACCTGAAACCATAAAAATCATAGAAGAAAGCATAGGCAGCAAACTCTGATACATTGCTATTAGATATATTTTATAGGATGTATCTCCCTAAGCAAGAAAAATAAACAAATGGGACTACATCAAACTAAGAAGTCTTTGCACAGCAAAGAAAATCATCAACACAATAAAAAGACAACCCACAGGTATGAGAACATGTTTGCCAATACATCTGATAAGGGTTAATATCCAAAATTTATCAAGAACTTACAAATCTCAACACCAAAACAACAAACAACACAATTGAAAAATGGGCAAAGGACCCAAATAAACACTTCTTTGAAGAGGACATACAGATGGCCAATAGACAAATGAAAAGATGTTCAACATCACTAATCATCATAGAAATGCAAATTAAAACCATAGTGAGATATCATCTCACACTTGTCAGAATGGCTATCATCAATAAATCAACAAACAATAAGTGTTGGCAATTATGTGGAGAAAGGTCAACCATTTTGCACTGTTTGTGGGAATGCAGATTGGTGCAGCCCCTGTGGAAAGCAGTATGGAGAGACACCTCAAAAAATTAAGAAAGGAACTGTGTTTCTAACACACCTACTTCAGTGAATATATCTGAAGGGACCCAAAAACACTAATTTGAAAGGACATAAGCACCTCTGTGTTCATCACAGCATTATTTACAATCACCAAGATATGGAAGCTGTCCCAGTGTCCATCAGCAGGTGAGTGGATAAAAATAACTATGGGACATTTACACAATGGAATTCTACTTGGCCTCAGAAAAGAAAATTTTACCCTTCGCGACAGTATGGGTAGACCTAGAGAACATTATGCTAAGTGACATAAGTCAGAGAAAAACAAATGCCACATGAGTTCACTCATATATGTGGAATCTAATGAATACACTGAACTAACAAGGAAAATGGGACAGACTTATAGATGGAGAGCAGATGACAGCTGGAGGTGGGAGGTGAGGGGGTGGAGGGATTGAGCAAAAAAGAAAAAACTCATGGACAACAGTGTGGTGATTTGGGGGATGGGGAGTTATAAGAGGACTATGATAATGGAAAAAAATACAATAAAGATTAAATCAAAAAAGTAAAGTAGACATTGGCAAACAAAAAAAAAGATGGAAACCACAGTTTGATGTTGTTGGACAATCAAATGTCCATGATATACAGTGGTATTCTTGTCAGCAATATTCTAAGAATAATAAGTAGGATATTATGGGCCTGGGCATAGTTATATATTATCCTAACTCTAGCCAAATGGGGTTTTTTTTTATATTTTTAACCAAAATTGCTAGACAATTATTATGATGGAAAATATCAGTGATTTTTAAAATTCAACTCCTAACAACTTTTAATTTTTTCAGAAACAAGTCTCCATCTCCATAACCTACTTTTCTTCTTTAATATAATGTTATTTTTGCATTAGCTGGGGTAATATACAATAATAATTTTCAAAATTCTGAACTACTAACTGCACCTGCTTAGGATCTAAAACTGAAATGGAAAACACAAGGCTTAACCCCATGTGCCCCCTGATCAAATGCAAAGGTTCTTAAAATAGCTTCGTGTGAAGATGTTCAGAGCAGCTGAAAACCAAGATGTTAGTGTCCCTAGTCACAACCTGGTAGTTTAATTCCATGGCTCAAAGGCAGCTGCCTCTGTCTCTTTGTTTCCAGGCCAGAGCAGCAGCTTGAAGAAGCACACAGAAGCAGCCTCTTCTCGGTCCACTTTACTCTCCACCCCTGAGTCTATTTTTCTAGTCTCTAGACCCTTTTTGAAGGCCTAAGACATTCATTTTAAGCCACCAAAACAAGAGAAAAGTAGCTTAACAACGACAGTATCTTACAGTGTAGCTTACCTCCAAACAATGACAGCAAACATTAAATAAGTACTCAATAAATTCCAGGAAAAATACAAGGAAGAAATGAAGTCTCATCTGTCTGATTGGCCATTGCTAGTAACGTAGTACTAACTCTATGTTTGGTAGCCTACACACCGTTACCCTCAGGAGCTTAGTTACCAGATCAGTGTGCTCTCTCAATACCTGTCAAAAAGATCTTCTTCATCCACTTACAACTGCTCTGTTCAGCTCTGCCTATCTGATATCGCTCTTGGTTAACCATGCTTACCATTTTTCCACATAGAGAATGTTTTTCCTGTGCTGTTCCCTCTTACCCAGAATACACTGCTTTTCTCAAGACCAACTTATGTTTCCACCAGAAGCAGAATCAAAACTGGGTGGCAATTGCTCTGATCTGATGAGACAATGTTTTATGTTGCCAGGCGAGTGGTAGCACTAATGAGCAGTTTAAAACTCCATTCGCATTCACATCCAGGTGAATATACTAATGTACTGTACCGTTTCTGCACCCCCCACCCAAAAGGAAAAAGGCAGCAGCTTTTATCCGTTTTAGCAACTAACCCGATTTTTTAAGGGTTGGAGGAAAGAACTGAAGTGTGAGTACCTACCTAGAAGGGAAATGGAGGCAGGAAGAGTGTGGGGAGAGGCCTGAAACTCTCCTCTTATGGCACAGTTTGCAATATCTGCCACCTTCATCAGTAGGTTGGAGCTTTGAGTACTCATGTTGAGAACTCAGAATTATTCTAATCTTTCATTTCAGAAATTACTTAAGGAGACCGTGCACCAGAAAGAAATTAACTAGACTAGTCCCTTAAACATATAAAACCTAGTTTTTCCACCTGCTGAACAGGGAATAAGACCTGCCTTTCCTTTTGTGCAGGGTCACCGTAGGATCAGGTAAGGGACTGATACTGCAATTTATAAACAATGTAAAACACTTCATAGATATAAAAATGGCATTGTTGTTATGAGTGGTATCCTCAAACAAATACTGCTTCTCTTTCAGATGTGGCCTCAAGCAATTGACTAATTTTGTCAGACCGATTAGATAGAAACATCTTAAATTTCCATCACATTTGAACCCCAGATAGCTATGAGATTATAGTGCAAATTGTGTTCTAATGTCTTCTTTATGGACTTCCTGTCTGACCCAATTCTAAAGGAACACCTGTTGGTATGTGGCCTTTTCTGCAGTTTAGGTCAGCAGAATTGTCAACATCCTTCAAAGAAGGCTCAGGTACTTGCACTAAAATGTATATTCAACTTGATTATTTGATTATTTGGTGTGTAACATTGTTTCCATATCTCACAGACACTAAATAACCTTCAAAAAGTAGGAAATGTAATTTTGGGAGTGTCCTTAACTTTTCTTTTAATTAGAAAGGAGGGAGAAAGCACTTACATGGTGAACAATATGAACAATATATATGTTCAAATCACTAGTAATTGGCCCCTCTGTGAAGGTTCCTACACTTGGCACATAGAAATCATATTTGCCTCGTATATGCACATGGTAGGCACTCTCAGACATTTGCTGAATGAATAAACAAATGAGAAAACAACTTAAGCCCTTTACTACAAATGTGCTTCCTCCTTAATTATAATGAAACAGGAAAAAAGCTATTTTGTGCTTATTATGAATGATTATTAAATGCTGTTGATCAGTAGTTCCTATCCTAAAGCAAATAAAAGCAACTGACATTTTTTAAATGTTTTGTAATGTGGCATCTTAAAGAAGCAAGGAGCTATATGTCACTGGTAGTAAAAATTGTGCTTTAAGTTAATACAAAATAATATGGACTCTATTCTGAAGAGAGAATACAGGGCCCTTTACTTTTTTCCCATTCTTCAAAACTAAGCTCTTATTAAAAATTAAACTTTTTTGTTTATAATCAATACTTTGCCCCAGAATTTTTACAGGGTATTTTTGCATTATCATATAAACGCAAACCACATTGCTTTGGAAAATTACTTGGGAAACTCTCATCAAGAATAGTCCTGTCTTAATTGCCCTACACATTTGTTTTAAAGAAGTGGGAATGACCTTTGACCATTATCTGCCTTTAGAAATTTTCAAGAGCAAACAAGTATGCTAACTTTTAATTAAGTATAATGGGAGTTTCATAATAGCATCAGTTGACACTGTGGAGGTATATTTACTTGGAATATTTGTTTTTGAGGGATGATTGATCATCTCAGAGATATTGCAAGTTCAGGTTCAGACCACTGCAATGAAGTGAGTATCACACTAAAGTGAGTCATAATCATTTTGCTGGTGGAGGATCTTGCCTTTAGTTTAAAATTTTTAAAAAACCATGGCATCTGTGAAGTGCAATAAAGCAGAGAACAACCGAATGAGGTATGCCTGTATACTGGAACATGCCATCACAGGAAAAGCATTTTTTGTTGCACCTAGAAGAACATTGCCTTAACTTGAGAGAGCTCTCCAGTAGTACGATACTCCATGCCCTCCTTTATACAAACCTAACACACACATAAACATGATGAATGTATGGTGTGTGTACTGCATGTCTTGAAGTCCTTGAGATTTGCACAGATATTGAAAAAAAGACATGTGATCATCTGTCATTATGAACAGAAATAAAAATGATTATGTCTAGCATTTTAGCTGACATATTTATATTCTCTGTCAATTGGGGCTCCAGTATTCAAAACCATGCAGTCACCCTAAACATTGACTAATACTCCCATTGAGCAAATACAGTGAGCAGAACTTTCTCCAGTATCATTTGGCAGCAATTTAGCATCGTTTCCTATTGACATTGAGATGTGATATGCCAAGGATATCCAGTCATGTTCTTTGAGGCGGTAGGTAACCCTGAAGACCTTCCAAAAACCCTACCTCCAAAATATGCTTCTGTTTTCTGGCTGCAATTCATCAAATCTTAGTATCACAGAAATATGAAGAAAAGTAAAGAAAAAAGAATGCAATCTAGTTGCAATTTTAAGAGACTAGTTTCTTCTGTCTCTCCATGAAAAGAGAATTCTTCTCTCTAATCTAGCCTATCCAGTATAATTCTCTGTTTTCATCACATCATGATGGTTTTGAAATTATATATTCATTATTCACATCAGCTTATAAAATCAAGCTATTGACAAGGAAGGTTATTTGCCTGAACCATTTTTAAAATTTTTAACCATTTGTCTTATTCTTAAGAGGATAATACTTTAAATTTTTATTTTGGTTTACTTTCAAGCCTACCATTTTGGCAAAACTTATTGTCTGAACAGTCCTTCTATTTTGCAAGCAGCTCTTACTCATGTCAGTTTAAAAGTCATGATCCTCATAAGCTCTTAATTGTACCTGAGGTTACTGTATCCCCTTGCATAATATCCAGAAGATCCTGCTTTTAGAGAGTGGTGTTGGCGATATCCAGATGTCAGATTGCACAGAAACATCCCCAAAGCCCGTCCTCAGCAGCAATGGGGACACTTACCTTACTGTACAGGCACCTTTGCTTGATCAAGCCTGGCAGTCCTCTCTTCTCATTCCCACCAAGATCCAATAGTAGAATCCAGGAACCAACACCAATGTTTTCTTCTCTTCTTTTTGGACACTCTCTCAGTTTTTGTCCTGTGAACTTCAAAGCCACAGAGGATTTGCAACCAGAGGCCACTGACAGTTCTGTAAAGGAGAGGCAGTGGGGAACCCAGCACTGACTGGGCCCAAACACTAAATATAAGCCTCTTCACTCGTGGGGCAGCGTCCTTCATGCTCTGAAGACAGGCGACCTTGCAGAATCTCTCACCCCACGGCTTGCCAGTCTCCACTGAAGAAAGGGTCTAACTGGACGGGGCTTCAGGATGAGGTGACCCAAAAGCCAGGAGCCATCTGTGCAGAGCAGACAAGTAGAGGCAGGTATAGGCTCTGTGAGTATGTCTGTGTGTGTGTTTGCGTGCCTGTGCCCAGCAGCTGTTCTCCAGTTTAGAAGACACCACTCTCTGGCAGGCAGCTCTGAAACACCCTCTTGGGTAATTTCAAATTCATGCGCACATCTTGGCCGAGAGAAGAAACTTCCCAGTCACAACCCGGGTCCCCTTCTCTGACCTGTCACTTTCCCAAATATACTGTGAACCACAAACACAGCAGTGCCAGCATCTTAGGAATAGATGCCCAGATGGACATTAAATTGCACCTCATTTTGTACCTTGCAGCCCTGAACATTCGCAAGCCTTGTTTGAGATTTGAGTAGCAAGGGCATGACCTCTTCTTTGACAGTCATAACCCAAGGCACTGTAGAGATTCGCTATTATTAACACTGTGTTGAACTTTAACTTGAATGCCTGCCTATTCCATTCAGTGTCACATGAAACGTGAGTACTAAGTGCTGAGCAAACTTTGAAGCAACATCCAAATGTGTGGTGGCATTTATTATTATTCAAGTTTTTGTTTTATATTATTCAGTTGTTAAGAAAATTGCATACCTTAGATTGCTAAAAGTTGAAGAGTGTACTTTTCTCTAAGTAATGTTACTTGGTCCTTTTGGAGCAGAAGGGGCAGGAATAAGGAACTTGTTCATTTTTTCAGCAAGTATGTATTGCGTCATTCACTGAGTATCAGGTCCTCCACCAGATAAACCCACCACCGACCAGTGCTCAGTTTGTGCATTATCTTATTTAATCTTCACAGCATTCCTTTATATCAGTCCTTTGTTGGTGATGAAATAAGGAAACCAAAGTTCAGGGTAATTAAATAACTTCCCTGGAGTCTCATGGATGATAAATATTAGACTGAGAATTCAAAATTGGATCTGAGTCACACCAAAACCCATGCTCTTTATTTTTGACTCTTAACCATTGAAATAACTTAAAACACAGAAAATATATAAAAATAACAAAGAATTTCCATATACATGTCTCTCAGGTTCTCCAGTTTTTCCCATTTTACATTTGCTTTCTCCCTTTCTTCCATCCCTTCCCCTCCTCTCTTCTCTTGCTCTCCCACTTTCCCCTGCCTCCGTGTGTGTGTGTGTGTGTGTGTGTGTGTGTGTGTGTGTGTGTGTGTTTCCGAATCAATTTATATATTTTAGGGTTACTAGTCTAAAAGATAAGTACAGTCTTCTACATAACCACAATCAAATTCAGTAAATTAACATCGATATAATATTAATTTCCAATCCATAGTTCCCATCCAACTTTTTACCAAAATAATAATAGTAATAATAATATGTTTTAATAGGAAAAATTATTTTTTCCTTTGGTCCAGGATTATATGTTACAGTTAGTTGTCATGGGTCTCCTTGAATCTTAAACAGTTCTGCAGCATTTCCTTGTCTTTTGCAACTTGACATTTTTGAAGAGTAAAATGTTCCTCAAATTTAAGGTCAAATGATGTTTCCTCATAATAAGACAGCATTTGTGCATTGTTTTGGCAGGAATACTGTAGGACAGGGGTGTCGAACGCATTTTCACCGGGGGCCACATCAGCCTCGCAGTTGCTTTCAGACGGCCAAGTGTAGAGCTCCTTGCCCCTAGTTAAGGAGTAGTTCCATTTATATGTGCTAAAATTACATTCAGCCCTTTGAAGGCAACCGTGAGGCTGATGTGGCCCCCAGTGAAAATGAGTTTGACACCTCTGCCATAGCAGCAATGCTGCACCCTTATTAGTTAATCCTATCAGGAGACACATAAATGGAATTGGTCCATACCAGCCCTACTTGGTTAAGGTGGTATCTGCCATATTCCTCCACTGTGAAGTTAGTTTTTCCCTTTGCAATTAATAAATGTTTTGTGGAAAGATACTTTGAGACTGTAAATATATTGCTCCCAAGTAAACTGTCTACTGCAAGAAAGAGCTTTCCCTTTTCCCCTAATTATTTTTGTATTTATTTATATCAGTGTGCATGTGTAGATTCCTATTTTAATCAATGGGTTATAATCAGTTAATACCATTATTTATTTTGATGCCCAAATGATCTCAGATTTGTTCAGTGGGAACCCCTTCAAGCTGTGTTCTTTTGATAAGTTCTCACATTTTCTGAGTACTTTCTTACTTTCTGGCAGAAGAAAATGTTCTATATGCATCGTGTACTTTCTCTACCAGCTATGGTAGAGAATTAGCTATGTCTTCAAGAAGACCTGGCTCCATTGTGGAAAATAGTATATGGAAATCAAGATCTGGGCCTTGAGTGTGCTCACTGAACTAGAACGTGCCCATTGCTAACAGACCCTCTCAACCAAAAGAACTAGGGAATAGACCCCCACATACACACATAGCCATATCTATTACTCTGTCTTCCTGTATTGAATACAATAATTAATGCATCTTGATAGCTCCAGTTCCAATCTAATACCATGGGAGCAGTCCAGCTGTTTCCCCTTTCCACATCTGCAACTCCCTTACCCAACAGGGGTTTCTATTATCCTCAAACTCTTCTTCGCTCATTGCCCCTGTGTGTAACCCATCTTCCCACCCTGCCAGCTACTTTCTGAGTCCTGACAGTTTTCAGCTCCATCAGCCCTAGCCCCTCAAGGAAAGGGAACAGATTCTCTAAAAGCTCGTATTCCTGCCTACTCATGGGCAAGCAAGCAACCAAGAAGAGCAATGTGAAGAAAAAATATTCCTACTCCTTCAGTGGTCATTTTTTCATTGACTCTAAACTTCTCTTCTGTAAAGGTTTTGCACTGAAAAAAGGTCGTATCTTAGTGCCATTCAGGCACTAATGTTCTGTGAGTCTGTCAGTTGATGACTTGAAAATGATCCAGGAAAACCTAACCCTAGTTTGCTCGACTCTTACTAACAGTTACTACTGTAGATGTCTGGCAAGTGTAGAAAGAGATAAATAGTACTAGTTCTTGAAAATATATGGTAAAGTTTAAACTAATTTGTCCTTTTTGTTTGTTTTGATGAATTGCAAAAAAATTGTAAAAAGAAATTTGGGGTTCTTGATAGCAGAGCTGGATTGCAGCATACCAGAAACCGTGTTCCCTAGCATGCCTCACTTTTTCTTGACCCAGATTCCAGATCCCATCCTTCCTACTGCCCTCTCCCCACCCCAGGTGGGTTATGTTCCTCCATGGTATGCCCAAGGCACCCAGAGTTTAACCATGCCTTACCCTCAATCTCGCTTTATTGCAATTGCCAGCATACTTACCACTCCCCTGACAGACTGGGAGTTCCTGAAGTGCAGGGTGCGCCTTCCGACACTGTGGCCCCAGCTCCTAGCCCGTGGCCAGTGCACAATAAATGTGTGTTAACTAGAGGAAGCATCACTGACCACTTTAACCAAGTAGACAACGGAAAGAAGTGATCCTAGAATAAGGCAATTTTGGAACAGCACCTCAGTCAGCTAGAAGGTAAAGAAATAAGAAAAACACACACATTCAACCTATCCATTTTTTTAAAATTCCAGGGTATTAAACTTTTTTACTAATAGACATTTTACCAGCAGCAAAATTGACAGATTTAAATGTCACATATTATCCTCTCCTTCACGTTCTCTGCCGATGGGATTAAGGACCTATACATAAAAATGAAAGGTCTAGATAATCCACAAAATAAAAAAGTATCTCCAAATAAACAAGTATGTTTAGGAAAATCTGGTATAATTAGGCATGCCACTCTCTTCCTTTGAAACCAACAAGTACACAATGTTTTGGATTTTATATATTCTGGGGCTTCATATATTTCTAAAGTGAAAATGACACTAACAGTTTAACTTCAAGAGAGTGAAAGAGAGATAGAGATAGATGAGGAAAACACATTCTTGACCTTGGAATCTTGTTTTTGCAAATAATTTGTACTCTTCAGTTTCCAGGGGCTATTTCTTCATATACTTCAAGAATGCCAAAATTCCAGGTGACAGCTGCTTAAGCTCTAAGACATTCCTCAAGTGTCCTATTTTGATGTCATTATGTAATGCTTTTCTCTTGGCATAGCTATCATCACTCAATAGCTTTGTTGATATATATCATTGCATGGCTCTCTTCAGTTTTGCGTCTATATTACTTTTCCAAATGGGCATGGGTTCTCTGAAAACTAGAGAAAAAAGGAGAGAAGGAATAATTCCAACATCTCAAAATGGACTAACGTTTTCTCCTTGGCTAGACGTTCCTTTGTGAACAGGAAAATATGAGTTAGAAGTCTTTATCCCCTCTCAGCCCTTCTTCTCTTTAAAGATGTTAGTTCATTCTTGTCTTTTCTTTTTCTTGTAAATTACATATCTTATTAAGAGATATTGTATCACCCTGGCCTGTGTGGCTCAGTTGGTTGGAGCATCACCCCGTGGACCAAAAGGTCATGGGTTCGATTACTGGTTGAGGCACATACAAGAAGGCAACCAATCAATGTTGCTGCCTTACATTGTTGTTTCTCTCTCTCCGTCTCTCTTGCTGTCTTCCCCCACTCCCTCCCTCTCTCCCTCTAAAAAAAGGAAATTAAAAAATGTCCTCTGGTAAGGATTTATAAAGAGAGATGTTGTATCAGCAAAGAACCTATTTAATTTTTCAGCTCAAAGCTTGCTTTACTATTGTCTCTGATAACCTAAAGGACAGATGTACACATCCATAGGTACCCAATTTTCAACTCAGATATTTGCTGAGTGCCCTCAATATGCCATGTGCTATGCAAGGTCTTAGTGCTATATAGATAAAATGTTACACCATCCCGTTCCTCAAAAACAGTCTAGTAGGACATCAAAATTCTGATTTTAATGAGCTGGTGTTATAAGATATGGCTAAACATAATTCTCCCCAAGTGTACCTGAGCTGCAGAATAGGGAAGCTGCACAGGGTGGGGGTGGGGTGGAAATATTTAAACTGGACACCTTGGGGGAGGAGTAGTGATTTCTGCCAGGGAAGGGTGAGGAGGACGTTCTCGGCAGAGGACGTGATGTAAGCACGTGCTGTGTTCAGCACTGGCAAGCTGCTCCTGTGCCTGGAGGTCAGGGTTGCAGTGTCCAGCTTGGGATGAGGTAAAGTGCAATTTTTATTTTCTCCCAGTATGTTAAAGACCTTAGTTGCTTTGATGCTAGAAGTTGTAACTATACTCCACAGACAGTGGGGAACCACCAGAGGTGTTTTCGCAGGAAAGTGTAGTCAAGGACGTGAAATGGGAAACATAGCATTTGGAACCTGATGGCTTTTTCTGGGATACTGGAATGTTACACCTGAAAAGAAACTCCAGGCTCATCTAATTTTAGCCTCTTGTTTTCCTCCTGAAAACTGACCTGGCTTTAAATTTCACACCATTGGGTGCTCTGTACTTAACATAAGCCTTGGAGAAGCCGCTATGTCACAGCGTCCCCAGAGTAATGGCCAAGTTTAAGCCAGGCTACCCTGTGTGCTGAAGAGGTCACTAGTGTCTCTGTGCACTGTGACTGATGAAGCATGCTGGGACCTTGGAGGCCAGCTGTGAGATGCAGATGAAAAATGGGTGAGTCTGCCCCAGCATGGAAATGAGTAGCATAGATACAAGTGGGTATTTCAACCCTGCAGGGAGCGTGTGAGCAGGTGGCTGCAGTATTATTCCAGGTGAGTTGCCTGAATTGGGGCCAGATCCCAAGTACCAGCTAGGGAATGGGGAGCAGGTGACATGGAAAGACAAGAATTGTGCAAGGAAGCTGAACCCCATCCAAATAAACTAGATACTGAGCAACTGTGGTCCTAGCAGAGAAATTAAATACACCAAGGAGAAAAAGCAATCCTAGGGGCTGAGCAAATCAGGCCACTGGAGAAAAGCAGCTGTTCACCTGGTAGACAAGCACCCAGAGCCCTGTCCAGGCTTCAGAGAGCATCCCTGAGCAGGAAAACAATCCTAGGCCCCCTTCTGTGGTGTGGCCAGACTCCTAGAAGCCTGCCAGACTTGGTCCTTGCTGACCAAAGAACCAGACAGGGCACAGCCTGAAGACTGCAGATCCTTATTTTTAGCTATTGGGCAGGATTGGGGAGGCAGGGAGAGGCACCCAGGGCACTTCTGAGTTTCCCCAACTCCGTGGTCCATCATCCCAGACTAGGACTAAATGGCAGGGTGAACAAGGTGCTCCACTCAGCCCAGTTTCACACTAACTTCCCAGGAAAACATTGTGCAGTCTTCATTCTAAGTGTTCTGGTGCTTGACTTTAAAGTTCTTTTGTGATTTTTCTTAAGGAACTACATGATACATACATAAGAGCAATTCTGCTTTCAACCACAAATGAAATGAGAAAGGGCTAATCCCCACTATTCAAAATGCATTATATGCCAAACCTGGTGGTTTCAGGCAATCCTTTTGAAACTTTCTAATTGTAGCCATAAGTTAGGTCTCTGTTCTCTCAGCCTCTCAAGTTCAGGCAGGGTGGTCCTGGTTAAATGAATATATGAAAAACTTCCAACGGAATGTGAAGCTTTGCTTTAGTATAACAGTATTTATGGTGGTAAAGACATAAAATAAAAAGATGTCCCTCTTATATTGTTTCTTTTTAATTTATTATTTGCAATTTAATTCATATCTCTCCTCTGTTTAACGATGGCTTACTGCAACTCTGCTGTGCTGGGCCACTGTCCCGCACACTAGGGATACGGCGTTAAAAAGTGGATGTTATTGGTTCCAGCTGTCTTAGAGTTTTAAAGTCTATGGGATGAATCAAATAAAAACACGTTAACAAATAAGTCAGATAATTACAATTTGTAACAGCACCAGGATAAAAAAAATGTAAAAGAAAATCATGGCCTACTTTTGATGACAGAAGAGACCTGAGTAGTGCGAAGGAGCAAGACCAGCAGTCCAGGTGTTCGCACAATAAGCAGAAGGGCTCTGAGGTAAGAAAGGAGTTCTAGGAACCCCAGGAGGGCAGTGTGGCTTGGGGTGTAGTGGGGCAAGTAGGAGAACCCAGGGAGGCCGAGGGGTAAATAGAAGCCCAGTCAGGGCAGGGCCTTGTGG
This sequence comes from Anoura caudifer, assembly GCA_004027475.1. Lineage (NCBI taxonomy): Eukaryota > Metazoa > Chordata > Mammalia > Chiroptera > Phyllostomidae > Anoura > Anoura caudifer. The sequence continues at coordinate 239,285 of PVKU01001957.1, forward strand.
TTTGTGGTAGGGAATATGGGTGTTATAAGTATAAAATCGAACTGCTGTGGAGTTTTAACCTGGAAGGTTACACAATCCTATTTATATTTGCAAAAGATCTTTCTGGCTCCTGTGGAGAATGGAAAGGGTCGGAGCAGTTGTTGGGGGATCCAACACTGCCGGAGCGAGGAACTACCAGGTCTCGCTCTGGGCTTTTCCTGAGGTAGGTGACATGAGAGTTCTTGGGCTCTAGGAAACCGGTCACTAATTTTTCTTTGCACTGCTTTTCCTCTAAATGCCCAAACCACTTCTCTCTTTGATAGATACTAGAAGAAAAAAATGCCAGAGGCACTGTCTTCAGGTAAGCTAGGTAGGGTGCTGGCCCTGACACTTTTCACAGGAATCCTACGTGTCATTTAACTTCACAAGTCGGTTATATTCGTGCCAACTTCTTACTGTCCTTCATCCTTGCTCCTGGTACACAGAAAGTATTCAGTACATGTTTGTTAAGTTGATTTGGACTTGGGTTCCCAGTGGTGCGAGTAGAGAGGGAGACTTAGAAAGGCTGATGGGATCTTCTTTACGTCTGCTCTGGAGATTGTATGTATCAGTGGGTTACCATCACTCTTAAAAGAGTTAGTATTTTCAGTCTATGTGGATGCAGTTCAGGGCTGAATAAAATGACTCTGCTAGAATAAAAGGTGCTACATACATGCAAAAAAAAAAAAAAGCTTTTAAAGAGCATCTGGTTAGAGTTTAATGTGGCTGAAAACATCTCTATTTTTTTTCATGTTTCAATTACGCAAATATGGCTGAAGTGTGCTTTGGAGATTTTCCAAAATAAAAACACTTGAGGTGAGAGAAATTTCAGCCCCAACAATAACTTGAAAATTGGAAGTTGGAATAGCAACTGTTTTTTCAACTGTCTTAACTCTGTCACCGACACTATGATGATTTGATTGCATGTGACAAGTCCGGTTTCTGGCCTCTAAACTGCACACTTCAGCTATAGGCATCAGTCTTTCCCTTCTTTTCTTTAACCGTGTGTCAATTTAGGGGCAGAAACGAGAAGCATGGGAGAAAGCAAGAGGTTGTGGAACCTTCCCATTGGCCCCCAGGTCAAAGCTGCCCCCTGACCTTCTCAGCAGCCTTGTGTGATTCAGGGCCTGTGGGCAAACCAGTTACAGGGTCACTCTCTTCCCTTCCTCACAGTCCTCACCATCCCCCTTGTTATTCATGTGCTATTAGCTTCCTTGAACTTCAAGGACATCCCAGAAGGGGAATTACTTCCCCAAATAGCAAAGGGCCACCTGGGAGCTGTGTGAGAAGGGAAGAGTCAGCACTCATCAGTGAGGTCATTGACATGAAGCTCTCGGTGCAGTCCCTGGCACAGAGCAGTCACTTAATGTATGGTGACAGCAGCTGCTGCTGCCATTGTTTTTATTATTGATGAGTGGTTTATAAATTGATAACAGTGTACACGAGTAGTCTCACGTTGTCAGAGACCAGCTTTCAGATCACTGTTTCTCACACTCACCAACCCCTTGGGCATTCTTTAAGTAAGGGAGCTGTTGTCCTTATTTATTCCTTGTATTTTAGAGTCATTCCTGTTCACCGTACTCTTGTGACTCCAACATCTCCATCTGGAAATTGGCATTTCCTCTTATTGCCACTCTGAATGTCTTTGTTGGAGAAAGATAAGCCTTTAGAAGTTCAAAGGTACATACCTGTACCATTCTAGCCACACCGTTCATGCCCTGGCTTCCTCCTCTTTTTATACAATGAGTTGTTTTGTTACCATCTCACCTCCAGGCTTCTCATGATAGAACATTACTCAATTAATTTCTTTAGTCATCTTTTGCACTTTGCTAAAGAGCTCTGAGCTCTCATTTTGCTGGAAAAGGAGGAGCATGATACATCTGATCCCCCACTTAAAAAGGCAGGAAGTCATTTCACTTATGGGCCTGGGGGACATATCTATTTATAAAAGAAAGCTATTTCTCTGACTGTTTGCTGTCTTCTATCTGCCCCCAAGCCCACCCTTGGAAGTCCTGGCTGGGCATCTCTCTCAATGAAATAAATATTATAATGGGTCAAGTAATTAGCAAGTAGAATGATGTTTAGGCTGCAACCTGACTCTAATTGCTGACCTCAGAGAATTAGTTTCATATGACATAGCACCTTAGCAGTGTGCTGGCTTAGAAGTTTCCACTTGGCTCTCCCTTTCAGCCAGATTGCTTATTCTATTTCTGGGCTTGTCCTGTCCATGAGTCAGATGGCCCCAGACTCTTCCTGTGGATGAAAGGGGCATACCTGACTTGGATGTATTTTCTGCATATATAAATTATAAAAAGGAAAAACTCTGTGTCTGTTCCTTGGCAAAAAAGTAAGGGAAACTAGAGGGTTGAGTGAGGAAAGTATAAAATAGCCAATGTAAATAAAGCCTGGCCATGTGGCCTGAATGCAGCAAGATGTGCAGCATAGAAAATGGCATTCAGGAATAAAGGTTTTCTATACTAAAAACAGTCATCAGGAACATAACATGTATCAGGTCCTGTTAATTTTTGCTACCATGTCCTAATCATGAAGTCAAAACATGTCGCAAAGTGAAATAAAACATCTCTATGAAGACCTGTTTATTTCCGATGCTCCGTGGGTGGCTTTTTTCTCTTCCCCTTCAGCAAGTATGGAAATAGTCACCGGTCCCATCTCGCTGGGTCCTGAAACTATTTCAACAACTAGTGACTTAGCGGGGTCTTACCTGCTTTGATTTCCGTAAATGGAGTTTGCTACAGGAGTTTGGAGAGTGTTGTATACTGACAACACTCTGTGAAACCCAGAATCACCTCCTCCACCTCCCCTACTTCAGCTTTTTGTTGAGTGTGTTACAAAAGAGGTTTAGTCAAAAAGATGAAAGCCCATGTCATCATCAGACTCCTCAGATTCTTCTTTCTTTACTTCTTTCTTCTTAGCTGGGGCAGCAGTGGTGACAAGGGAGGGACCTCCTACTGGAGCCACACCAGCTGCTGGGGCAGGTCCGCCAGCTCCAGCCTTGCAGATGAGGCTCCCCATGTTGATATTGGCCAGAGCCTTTGCAAACAAGCCTGGCCAGAAAGGTTCAACATTTACACCAGTTGCTTTAATGAGGGCATTGATCTTACCCTCCATCACTGTCACCTCATTATCAAGCAGGGTAAGGGCTGAGTAGGTGCAGGCGAGCTCTGAGAAACTGAGGCCATGGTGTGTGCGAGGGCAACGGCGAGCACTGCTGGGTGCAGTCCTATTCCCTAGGTGAAGTGAGGGCTTCACGCCAGTGCAGCCTTAGCTTCCTCAGAAGGACCCAGCACCTTACCAGCAGCTGCGGAAAGGGGCCAGAACACCTTTTAAGGCCTAGTTCAAAGCTCTTAAATTATCAAAGGGAGTTGCTGTGTATCATGACCTCCATTGTATTTATTAAAACATTAAATCGTTGTATTTCTGAGAAATTGATTGTTTAGTAGTCATTTAAGCCTATGGCTACTCCCATGGGTTTGAAAGTGTCTGATATGCACCAGCAGGTCCTCGCCAAAAGAGAGTAGAGTTCTATCCTCCTTGTCCTTCTACTGCTGCATACTCTGCACATTGCATTTTAATTGCATGTCACAATATTTATTATTGGAAAATGTGTTGATTTGATTAAGAAATCAAAAAATATAATTCCTCTTAAAAAGAAAATAAGATATGGTACAGAGGTGGTTAGTGTTGCTTACAGCTGTAAGTAAACACCATAAGAAATTGTATGCTGTGAAAGATAAGCCAAGACCACAGAATACATATTTTCTATTGAGGTATAATTTAAATTTATTAAAGTACTCAATAAATCTTAAGTATACTTTTCAACCAGTTTTGACCAAGACCTAGGACATTTCAGTCACACTTGAAAGTTCCCTGAGATCCCTTCCCAGTCAATCCCTAGCCCATCCCACCCCATGTACAAAGCAACCACTGCTCTCCCTCTGTCATTCTGTGTTAATGCTGCTGACTCTGGAAATTCCTGTGAATGGAATCATACAGGATGTACTTCACTTTATCCTGCTTTCCTTTGGTAATGATTTTGAGACTGACCCATGTTGTTGCATTTACCAATAATCTATTCCTTTTATTACTCAGTAGTATTCCATTATTCAAATATACCATAGTTTATTTATCTGAGTTCCTGTTGATAGGCATCTCTCACATTGTATTTTTTATTTTAAGTCATCATACAGTAAAATTAGCCTGTTTTTCTTTTGATATACAGGCTCTATGAATTCAATGCCCACGTAGATTTCTGTGACCACCACCACAATCAGTACTATGCATACAGTTCCATCACCTTAGAAAACTCCCTAATGCTATCTCTTTCTAATCCCACCCTCCCCCCAAAAGTACCTCATCACTTCATATTTGTTCTCCATCACTATAACATCACATTGCATTTTAATTACTTATGCACATCTGTCATTCTCATTGCCAGCTTCTCAGAATAAGGACCATATTTTATTCATCTCGCTTCCTCTGGGCTTAGCACAGTACCAGGTACATAGCAGGTGCTCATTAAATATTTGAAGGATGAATGAATTACTGTCCATGTGGCCACATAATGAGTCCTTCATAATTCTTAAGAGGGAAGGGGAAGTAGAAAACTAAAGGAAACCAACATTTTGTTCTTTTTAAGAAAGTCTTGGGTCTTTTTTTGACAATAATGATTTTATGATTTGAAAACATTCTAAAGAGTGCTGTCTGGTAATTGCCACTTGAGAGAATACGTTGAGTCACACAAACTGAGTAATTGCCCATAAAAGGAGTTCAGCAAATGTTTAATTATACTAAATATATCACTGCTGGTTAAATTTGAACATGGAAATTAAAAGGAATAAGTTTAACATGGTTCTTGTCTACTTACTACCTATTTGTAACAGTATTCCAGAACTCTAAAATTCTCCTCCAGAGTATTCAATATATTTCCCAGGCATTCTTAGCTCTACAAGGATTCTCTACACTATGCTTAGAGAAACTCAATATTCACACTTACTTTGAATGACATCTTGGTTTCCATATGTTCTCCTAAACCAGTGCCATCTTTATCTGAAATTTATTTTAATAAACCCATTATTATTGCAAGTGATACTGGGTTCTTGTCATTAGTGCCTTCCCTGGGGTATATTCAGTTCCTTTCAACTTCAGCTTTTCTTTTTTTCCTTTCAGTGTTTATTGGTGTTTCCTTTTCCATTCATCACAATACTGAAATGACTCTGTATACATACTTTTTGTCCTCTTCATTTCACCCACCAAGACATTATCTCTTACAAACTGAGCCTTTTGTCAACTCTACATCACATTTCAAGCAAATAAATTTTCTCCATATGTTTAGCATATAACCCTGAACCCTGTAGCCACTTCCTTTTTTTAAAACAGAAATGGAGAAACAGCTGTTTCTCAATTCCTATAAAGTATGTCCTGTTTTATAGATCACTCTGGACAGCTCTATTTTGATGTCTGCATTATTACTTGGTCCTTGAAATTGTGAATTTCCTGGACCTGAACTTCCCTCTCACATTTGGGGAAGAAAGATTAATTCTACTAGGTGTTTCAGTGTGTTACACAGGCCATGAGGTCTTCTCTGTAGTTTGTCTTGGTAGCTACCAAAGGGCTCACATGAAAGAAATTCCTTCTTCCTTGTAGCACAACAAAGTTTTTAACTGTTAAGATTAATATTATGTGGTCATCTTATCCTGTGTTTCAGGAAATGTTGTTTGACTATATCCTCCAGATTCTCTGCTACATGCAAAGCACGCAGGGATGAAAAGATACCCAGCTCTCAGAGAGCCTACAGTCCAGGAGGGAGGACAGGTGCAATGTGATGAGTGGTTTGATTAAGTGATGCCTGAGCTGTAACAACTACCTAGAGGAAGAGTTGGCAAACTGTGGCCCGTGGGCTGGCTGCCTATTTTGTATATGAAGTTTTATTATAATATAGCCATGCCCACTCATGTATATATTTTCAATGGATGGTTTCATGGTTCAATGTGTGAAGATTGTGTGGCCCACAAGCCTAGAGTATTAACTATTTAGTCCTCTAATAAAAAATTTGCCAACATCTGTCTTAGGAGAAGGAACATGAGGAAAGTGTATGGTCATTAAAGAATAGGGTAGGGGAGGACAACTTGGAGAATTCCAGCATTTTTAGGGATAGGTAAAAGAAGACAGTGTGCAAAGTGATGTTTGAGAACCAAACCATAGTATGTCAGAAAACAAAGGAGGGGTGTCAAAAAGTTGTCCAGAGCAATCAACTAAAATGATGGTTACGAGGACCATGTCCTGAGAATTAACTTGTGTGCCAGACTGTGTGCAAAGCAATTTACATTCATATCAGGTTTCCATGTAACAGCCTTATAAGGTATGAACTATTAATACCCCCTTTTTATAAATGAGGAAATTGAGGCACAGAATGAGCAAGTAACTTTTCCAAGGTCACACAGCTTATAAATGGCAGAGAAGGCATTTTAATGCAGGCAACCTGATTCTAGAGAGCCTGTAATTTTAATCCTTGTGCCGTATTGATTTGACATTTAGGGAATCATTGATGTCCTTTGCAAGAGTAATTTCAGTAGCATGATGAAGGTGGAAGATGGCTTCAAATAAGTGATAATCGTGTTTGCATGGGCTATGCATTGGTCTAAGAGTTTTAAACTAATTCATTTTATCCTCTCAACAACCTCATTATGTAAGGAAACCGTGGCACAGGAGGGTAAATTTACTTATTCTAAGCTGAAGAGCTATTGAGTGACAGAGGTATATTCGAACATCTGGAGCAAAATTGCTTACCCTCCGCACATACATCCTTACTGACCTTCATCTATCCCTGGCACTTTCCCAGCTCTTTCAAAGACTATGGCCTAAATCTGGAGCTCCCTCTCTAGCTACTCACTGCACCCTAATGTGGTAGCTATGTAGGAATACAAAAAAAAGGAAACTCAATATATTTTTAAAAATAATATTATAGTATGGTGCCCATAGAAGACTCAGAGGCAAATCAGTGGAACCAATTCCTAGTATATGTATGCTTTATGTTATTATTTGTTTACTTCAAAGAGTTTATTGATTTAAGAGAAGGAAACATTGATTTCCTGTTACACTTATTTATGCATTCATTGGTTGATTTTTTTATGTGCCCTGACTGGGGATCAAACCCACAACCTTGGTATATCAGATGACACTCCAACCAAATTACCCAGCCAGGGTGTATGCTTTACATGTTGATTAAATGGAAATGCTATGACAAGACAGTAAGGAAGGGAAGCATCATTCAGGGAGATGTTAGGACAATTGATTAAATATTTGGAAAAATAATAAAGTTAGAGCTTCACTTTACACCATACAACAAAATAGACTTCATAGGATTGAAATTAAATATTTTTTTAAAAAAATGGTTATCCTAATTTTGGCCTTAGCTGGTGTGGTTCAGTGGATTGAGCACTGGCCTGTGGACCAGGGGGTCACCAGTTCAATCCCCAGGCAGGGCACATACCTGGGTTGTGGTCCAGGTCCCTAGTAAGGGGGCAGTGCAAGAGGCAACAACACATTGATGTTTCTCTCCCCCTCTTCCTTCTTCCCCTCCACTCTGTCTAAAAATAAATAAAGTCTTTTTTTTTATTTTAAAAACATTAACCCACTTTTTAAAAAATATAAAATTCAACCATTATTTCAGAACTGAATCATTAATGTGGACATTGATTGCTGTACTATAATGTCATTGTCCAAACTGCTTTGCTTGCTTGAGTTTTTGTATCTATTTATTTTTATAGTTTTCTCTCCCTCAATTTAAGGATATGCACTATCATTTTTTGCTTCCCTCATATCTCTGTCTTTCAAAACCTGTGTTCTTCTTTATAAATTACTGCCTTTAACATCAAGACTTTCTGATAATAAAACAATAATATTTGTTATAATAATTTGTAAGAAAGCTAGATAAAATATCTGTTTTGGAATGGGGAGAACTTTTCTAAGCATAATTGCAAAGAAAAAATAGGATATATTTGCTCTCATTACAATTTAAAACATCTGTAGATCAAAAATAATTTTTAAATTAACATGAAAAGACTCATATAATTGATAAGGAAAACATTAAAACCCTTTTTGATAAATGAACAAAAGTTAAGTACATTCTATTCATGTAAGGAATACACATGGCCAATAAAAACAGTAAAATATTTACCCTTGAATGAATACAAATTAAAATGAGATATCATTTTAACCCCTTAGCAATGTTTAAAAATTCAATGTTTGTGGAGGGTGTTGCAACAGGTATTTTTACACATGTTGATGACTTGAAAATTGATCCAAAATCTTTTGTAAAATATTTTCTAAGTTAAAACTCTTAAGAACATGCATAAAATTTTACAATGTATTTTCTTCAAGAAATCTATTGTAGTTGGAAATATATAAAATGTTACAAAAATATCTATTACAACATACTTGCAAAGGCAGAATTTTGGAAATAATCTAAGTAGTGATAAAAGAACAAATAAATGTAGTGTAGGCAAACGGCCATTGAAAAAGTTTTCCAAGATTAGTGGACGTGGGAAAGTGCTCGTGGTAGAATATTAAAGTATTTGTTTATGCTATGTAATTCCAGATCTGTGACGTTGCATGCATATGTGTACATATACATACATATATTTATATGCACAGAGACAGAGAAAGGTAGAAGTAAATGTATCAAAATTATAAGACATTTCTTTTTATAGTGGGACCATCTTTTTAAAGTAGTACCATATTTTTGTTTCTTTTTACTTTATTTTCTCAATCTCTACAATTAGTATGTATTACCTTTATATCAGGGAAAAGGATAAAAAATTTTTAATGATGACCCCATGAAATTGGTAGTATAATATGATAATGCAAATAAATCTTATTTTAGTCTCTCTTATTTATTTACCTCATTAGACTGTTACATCTCAGCTTTATCCTACATCATCATGTAAGAGCTCAGAGCTGTGGTTCTTGAAGGTCATTCTGAACACAAATCCCTCTCTCTACATTTCCCATATAGTGGGTAACTATGTGATAGGTAACTCTCTCTAAGCCTGATTTGCCAGTAAGAGACTTTAAGGATGAAGTAGTAAAGTACCTTGTCCTAAGCTACACAAAAAGGCAGTTAAGATCTCTCTTTTTCCATTGAGAAGCTAGGGAAGAAAGTTAAGCATTCTGAAGCAGGGCATGTAATTACATTACACCCACTTTTAACAATTCACAAAAGGTACCTTAAGGGCATACATTAAGTAATGTAATAGGAAGTTGAAGTCTCTGTAAAGGCTGTAGGGCAGTCTTAATAGAAACAGTGTGCTTTTCCATTGTAACATTCCTCTTCCTTGGGGTCACACTTTATGGCAAGGGTGAGTGTGTAGCAGCTCTAACTGCAGCCTCATAGGCTTTTTCCTTATGAAATTTCTGTTCAGAGGACATGATGTAACTCACCCATATAACAGGCCATGTTCTCCTATATATATTTTTAATTTTACCTTATGCCTCTGTACTTCAGCATTCCACCTCACTCTGGAAATTTTGACTTGTCCAGGGATACAGCATTTTTAATAGAAATTGGCCTGAACCAGAAGAGAATCATAAATCACAGCAGTATGACTTCAGTTCACAAATGGGAAAACACAAAAGTTGGAACTAGGCTTTAAGCCTTCTAGGACCTCCTTCATCACTCCTCTCCACTGGCACTTCCAAAAATGCGTACACAGAGGACTGCTCTGGAGCGTTAGTCATGCTGCACGGAGCAGAGGTCAGGGGTCCAAGAAGTCTGAGGATGACATGTTCATTCCCGCACTTGGATAGTAACACATGTTAATGTATTCAAGCATCCTTGCAATAAGACTGATACTAAGCCAGATAAGATGTGCGAACGACAGGCATAAACCAGGACTAGCCTAGGCAAAGCAGAATGCATCTTCTCCCCAGCGAAAATATAGGGTGGGCTGGGGTGGGGGGGGGCAGAGTTGCTAACACATCAGGACAAATTGTGTGGGTTTGTTTGTTGTAGTGGAGCGTAGCTCAGCACTTACAGCAGCTTCTGCTGCAATTAGATGAGTGTTATTCAAATATAAGACATACTTTATTATGTTAAACTGGATTCTAACCACAAAGCCTCGTGAATTCCAATACAATGCTTAGAGACCAGGACCACTGGAGAGCTACTTAGTTTGCTTTTTTAAAGTTAGAGGGGCAGCATTGCACAGCGATTCAGAGTAGACTCCAAATCAAGACTGCCTAGATCTAAACCCTGGTGCTGACTTTTATTAACCTTGGGCAAGTGCCTCAGGTTTCCACCTCTGAAAAACATTATAATAATAGTACCTGTCTCATAAGATTGATGTGAGAGTTAAATGTCAGTGCACGTAGAGCATTTAGAAAAGTGTCTTGCACAAAATACGTTACAGGTATTATAATCATTATTGCTTTATTATAGGAACAGAGAATTTATATAACACTGCTTCCATACGTATCAAGAATGCTCATCCAATTAACACAACAGTTCTATTACCCAAAATATCACTGCTGGCATTCATGGCTCTTCGCCAAACTCCAGCTACACAGGGTGACCAGAAAAGGTGACATTGAAATTACTCATAGTTTGAAAACTGCACCCAAATATAGTAGCTCCCCCCTTTTCCGAGGGGGGTATGTTCTAAGACTCCCAATGAATGCATGAAATCTCAAATAGTACTGAACCCTATATGTACTATGTTTTTTCATACATAACTTTTTCACTTAAAGGCTCCTCTTTATCATATCAAATTGCCAGCATCACTATCTTTATGGTTTGGGGTCATTAGTAAGTAAATAAGTGTGACTTGAACACAAGCACTGCAATACCCAGCCAGCAGATCCAAGAGTGAAGGACCACTACTGAGTGACTATTGGGTGGATAGAATGTACAGTACGATACACAGGGCAAAGGAATGCTTCCTGTCCTGGGAAGGATGGAGCAAGGTTTCACAGTGCTGCTCAGAATGGCACACAATTTAGTGCTTATGGATTAATTATTTTTGGACCACGGCTGACCCTAGATAACTGAAACCACAGAAACCAAAACCATGAACAAGGAAGGACTACTGCCTATAAATGTTCCAACATTTAAAACAAACTAGAAAGAAAGAAGGGTGGAGCTCTCACACTCAAGACTAAAGTTGAGGTCCTGCTGCTAAAACTGACATCTAATTTCTTTCCTTAAGGTAAAATTACATAGAATAAAGGAAAAATGCCGTATTGCAGAACAGACAGCATGCAGGTAGCTGTTCTTCCTGCAAAGTTGTCCTCTGAAAGCTGTATGATCTCCAGTGCATTGTTGGAACGTAAAGATAAGACAAGTCCTGTAGCACCTTGATACTTGGCACATCCAAGGCCCCTCCACTGGCACTGCAGCCAGGCTTAAGTGTAAGCCTTTATGCAAGAGGTCAGGCTCCTGTGGCTCTGGGTGCTTTGTTCTGATGCGGACTGATGATCCTGAGGATGCTATCCTATGTACATTTTTAGAAATTAGTAAATGAACTATTACTAACCCAGAAGTCAAAATTTTGAGAAACAACACTCCAGATTTAATTCTGCTGACATGTAACTTGTGACATAAATCTTGTAGCATTTAAGCTCCCCACAGAAAGGAGGTGAAACATTTTTCTTCAGTCATGTATTTTTGAGATGATCTTACCAGTCTTAGTATTTTATCTTCTTTCAGAGTTTCAGGAACTATAAAGCAACTCCAGTTTAGAGTTTTGCCATCTTATTCCAGATTTTCTAACTTTAAAGTTTTCTGTGGGAACTGGCAACATATTTTGTAAGCCAGGTCTGGATCCATTGCTAGGAACAGCTTCACCTGTGAAACTAACCTTTTTGGAAAGTAGATCAGGCTGTAGCAGTTGACACTAGAAATGACAAAATTAGAGGTGGTGATAGATTCCCTCATTTGCCATTCCAGTTCAGAATGACAACAAAATTTCTGATAGAATCAACTCACATTCAGAAATGCTTGTTTTGTCAAATCTTTTAGAGAGAGGGAGAAGGCATCTTAAAGAACCTAAGAGACAGAAGAGGTAGATCATGCCTAGTTTCTTGCCGGATATGGGAGTACAAAAGCAAAAAGGAAAAGATGGTAGCTAGGAAGAACAAAACAAAACCAGAGATTTTGCTAGTGACCCACCACGGCCTGCAAAAGACTTTGAGTGGTCCAGTGTTACCCAACCTGAACCTGGGACTGCGTGGCCAGAAAGGCTGTGAGACTGATGGCTGAGCCTACCCAAGCCTCTCTGAGCATCCCCTTCAAAGCAGCCAGAGGGCCTGCATTAGACATCACAAACTTGGCCGTGGATTTTCTGCTTCTCCTACTGCCTGTCACTGAATTCTTCATTTGTACACAGGATCTTAGTCTTCTTTTCTCCACATTTTCCTTTCTCAGTGAAAATTGTGGCTACTCAGGTCTTTACAAAGGAGGTGAACCTTGAGCTGAATTTGGGAGGAAAGAGTAAAATTTTGATAGAAAAGCAGAAATGACAAGGATAAAGGGAGAGGTGGCATTCTGAACAGTTAAATGAGAGATACATTTACAGACAGTATGATTGTTTTCTGCTTTGGGCTAGTTGATTATAAGCCCTTATTCTTTCATGGCATAACTGTAGTAATTTTTTTTTAAAAGTGTACAGAAGCCGTAAAGGATGGAACATGACCATAGGTCCTCCCCTCCACTCCTCTCCCCTCTTCTCCCCTCCACCGCCCTGTGCTCTGTTTTGCTGGCTTGGCCTTAGGACCTTCACTAAGCTCACTCTTCACAGAGTCCTGTTTTTTGGAATGTGGGAATTGTGTTCTTTCTTAGTGATGCTGGTGGGAGTCCCTTAATGAGCTGGGAACATGGTTCTTAAAGAGTCGTTCCCAGCCCTGCCTCTCCCAGCCAAATAAAACATTCTGACTCCAAGGGATGAGTAATTTTAGCAAAACACTTTAGACTGTTGAAGTACAGCTGTGTCTCCAGCATTAGTTTTCAGTGTGTATAGTTCAATTTCTCAGAGAACAGCTGACCCCCTCTAGAGATATAGAATACCCCCACAATAAGTGAAATTGAACTACATTAAACAAGAACAATTTTTAAAAACTGGGTCACAACAAAATAATAAAAGGAACAATTCAACCAACAGAAAGTTTAAACAATTCTCAACTTGCATGTACCTAATATACCATAATGCTTATTACATCAGAAAAAGGAAAACTTAGTGGGCCAAATACCCAACTTCAAAGGTTATAAATCAATAGAGTAAACCTTGAGAAAGTAAAGAACCTTAATTAGTGTAATAGAAGTCAAAGATGTAACACAAAGTATCTATAAACAGAGAACCTATTTTTTCTTAAAGCTTTCTCCAAGGTTGAGCAAGAAAAAAGAAGATGCAATTTTTAAAATTGGGAGAAAAGAAAAGGAGACATAGCTACATGTAATGATCAACTCTTACTGATGAATTTGAAAAGTTAGAGAAAATAACCAATTACCTAGAAAAATATCACCCAAACAGTGAAAAATAACTAGAAAAACTGAAATAATTATATAACCATTAGAAATTAAGCATTTGTTAAACAATACCCCCCCCCGCAACACACACACACACACACAGAACACCCTGAGGACTTCCAGTCAAGATGGAGGCATAGGTAGACACACTTCACCTTCTCGCACAACCATAGAAAGAAATACAACCAGATCTCAAAAACAAATAACACCCAGAGCCATCAGAAAATCAAGCTGAATGGATGGCCAACACCAAGGATTTAAAGAAGCCACATTCATCCAGACAGGTAGGAGGAGTGGAGTAATGAAGCCAGGGTGTAGAGGGCACAGTAAGGCACAGAGGCAGTGGCAGCAACAGCAGAACAGACTGTCCCACATTCACATGGGGTGAATGAAAATTGTGAGGGATATATTGGGAGTGAGTGATCCCAGCCCCAGGCCAGACCACACAACTCAGGGTTCCAGCACCAGTACAATAAACCCCCATTACCTCTGGCTGTGAAAACAGCCAGAAAAACCAGTGGGAGTTAGGGCAGCAAAAGAAACTGACAGATTTTCACCATTAAAAAGGCCCATATGGGCTTAGAAGGTACGCAAACCCCATGGTAGCAGCTGGAAGGGCACCAGTCACATGTAGGAGGTAAGTGAGGTGGGGCATACTGAAAGTGGGACAAGGGCCTGGCAGGCTTCCAGAAGCCAAGGAGTGGCACTGACCCCTCTCTGAGCCCCGCCCCCCCATACACACATACTGCCACATAGTGAAGCAGATTGCCCCACCCTGGCAATTACCTAAGACTCTGCCCCACACAGTTTACAAGTGCCTTTTCTATATAGGCCATGCTAGTAAGACGGGGAGTAAAAGCAGCTTTACCTAATACACAGACACAAATGCAGGGAGGCCGCCAAATTGAGGAAGCGAAGAAATATTGCCCAAATGAAAGAACAGAACAAAACCCCAGAAAAAGAACTAAGTGAAATAGAGATAGCCAAGCTATCAGAGTTCAAAACACTGGTGATCAGGATGCTCAGAGAACTCATTGAGCATGGCTGCAAAATAAAGGAAGAAATGAGGGATACATTAAATGACATGAAAATATACAGGGAACCAAGAGTGAAGGGAAGGAGACTGGGGTTCAAATCAGTGATTTGGAACAAAAGGAAGAAATAAATATTCAACCAGAACAGAAAGAAGAAACAAGAATTCGACTTCCAGCCAAGATGGAGGCGTAGTTGGACATACTGTGCCTCCTCACAAAACCAAGATTAAGGACAACAAAGGTTTAGAAACAAAAAAACAAGCAGATCTGACAGAAAATTGAACTGTAAGGAAGTTTGACAACCATTCATCCAGACCAGTAGGAGAGGTGGACTTGGTGGCCCAAGGAGAGGGATCGTGGCAGGAGAAAGCAGCAGCTGGCAGACCCCGGGTGCGCAGGCAGCAGCCGAGAGAGACCCCAGGTGTGCAAGGCAGCTAGCTGACCGCAGACACACATTCGAGCGCAGATAAACCAGGTAAAAACAGGAAGACAGACTGTGCAACCCAGAGCCCCAGTGCCGGTAAATAAAACCTAAAAGCACCGATTGAAAACACTTGTGGGAGTTGAGGTGCCAGGAGAGACTCCCAGCCTCACAGGAAATTACATTGGAGAAACTCACAGGGTCCTAGAGTGTACACAGGCTCACCACATGGGAATCAGCACCAGAAGGACCCAGTTTGTTTGGGGGAAGCTGTGGAAGGAACTCAAATCCAGCAGAGAGGGGAGCAAGCGTCCTTATTCCCTCTCGGACCCCTCCCCCACATACAGCATCACAACCCAGCAACTGGGTTGCCCCACCTTGATGAACACCTAAGGCTCCACCGCTCATACATAACAGGCACGACCAGACCAAAAAAACATATATATATGTTTTTCACTTGATATATATATATCAAGTGAAAGAACACATCAAAGCCCCAGAGCCAATACTTCTAAGCGACCAAGAGATAGCCAACCTATCAGATGCACAGTTCAAAGCACTGGTGATCAGGATGCTCATAGAATTGGTTGATTTTAGTTGCAAATTACAAGAAAAAATGAAGGCTACACTAACTGAAATGAAGGAAAATGCACAGGGAACCAATATTGATAGGACTAAAACTGGGACTCAAATCAATGGAGTGGACCAGAAGGGAGAAAGAAACAACCAAACAGAAAAGAATGAAGAAACAAGAATTCAAAAAAATGAGGAGAGGCTTACAAACCTCCAGGACATCTTTAAGCATTCCAACGTCCGAATCATAGGGGTGCCAGAAGGGGAAGAGGAAGAGCAACTAGTGGAAAACTTATTTGAACAAATAATAAAGGAGAACTTCCCCAATCTGGCAAAGGAAATAGACTTCCAGGAAGTCCAGGAAGCTCAGAGAGTCCCAAAGAAGTTCGACCCAAGGAGGAACACACCAAGGCACATCATAATTACATTATTAGCCAAGATTAAAATGAAGGAGACAATCCTTGAAAGAGCAAGAGATAAGGAGACAGTTACCTACAAAGGAGTTCCCATCAGACTGTCAGCTGATTTCTCGAAAGAGACCTTGCAGGCAAGAAGGGGCTAGAAAGAAGTATTCCAAGTCATGAAAGGCAAGGACCTACATCCAAGACTGCTCTATCCAGCAAAGCTATCATTTAGAATGGAAGAGCAGATGAAGTGCTTCCAAGACAAAGTAAAACTAAAAGAATTCATTATTACCAAGCCCTTATTATATGAAATGTTAAAGGGACTTATTTAAGGAAAAGAAGACCAAAACTATGAATGTTAAAATGACAACAAACTCACAACTATCAACAACTGAATCTAAAAAACAAAAACACACTAAGCGAACAACGAGAACAGGAACAGAATCATAGATATGGAGATCATTTGGAGGGTTATCAGCTGGCAGGGGGAAGGGGGAGAAGAGGGAAAAGGTGCAAGGAATAAGAAGCATAATTGGTAGGCACAAAATAGACAGGGGGAGGTTAAGAACAGTATAGGAAATAGAGAAGCCAAAGAACTTATATGTATGATCCATGGACATGAACTAAGGGGGACATTGTTGGAGGGAAGGGGGTACTAGGCAGATGTGGCCAAAGGGGGGAAAAGGGGACAATTCCAATAGCATAATCAATAAAATATACTAAAAAAGGCCACTCTGCCTGTTTTACTGACAGATTTTACCAAGTGTCAAGGAACAGATTAATATCAACTATATATACTATTTCAGAGGATAGAAAACAAGTAGATATTTCTAACTTCTTATATAACCTCAAGACTTAAACTAGACAAAGAATAGTACTAGAAAGGAAAACTATGTCATCTTCACTTTTAAACATTATTGGAAAAAAGTCTGAATAAAATGCTAACCCCCCCAAAAGAATTATTAAAAAAGAAATATGTAATGATCAATTGGGATTTATCCTAGGAATAATATCTTATCTTTACAATTCATCACATTAACAGAATATAGGAAAAAAACCATATGATCATCTTAATAAATGTAAAAACAAAAATCACTGCATTAAATTTAACATATAGTCATGATTTAAAGAGATAAAATGAATTAGCAAACAAGGAATAAAAGGAAACATCATTACAACTGGATAAAGGTGTAGTACATGCAGGGTGGGCAAAAGTGGGGTTACAGTTGTTCATACAGAAAACAATACAATAGATAATACATAGTGGTACAAGAATAAACTGTGTTTTGCACGCTAATAACTATGTCTGTTTTTGCCCCACCCTGCATATACAGTGGAATATTACTTGACCATAAAAAATGAAATTTACCATTTGCAACAGCATATATAGACCTAATGGGTTTTATGTTAAGGGAAATAAGTCAGACAGAGAAAGAAAAATACCACATGGTTCCACTTATTTGTGGAATCTAAAAACTAAAATAAATAAACAAACAAAACAAAAACAGTCATAGATACAGAGAAAAAAAAAAAACTGATGGTTGCCAGATGGGATGGAATTTGGGATGCTGGGTAAAAATGTGAAGGGATTAACTATAAATTGGGAGTTAAAAATAGTCATAGGAATGTAAAGTACAGCATAGAGAATATAGTCAGTAATATTGTAGTAATTATGTATGGTGCCAGGATCACTTCATAAGTTATACAAATGTCTAACCACTATGCTGAACACATGAAACTAATGTAATATTCAATATCAACTATAATTGAAAAATCAAAATTTTAAAAAAAGGAAACGTTACTAGACTGTAAGAGGTGTCTTTTCATGTAGGGCTATATTAAGATTGTGGACTCCAGGTTTAGTATACCTGAGATTCAACCCTACCCCTGCCAATTACTAGTTGTGTTATATTGTACTATCATTACAAATTGTTTATGTGAGTTAGCTTCTATTATTTTTTAAGTGAGGTTTATTGACAAGTGATTTACATATAGTAAAGTTAATTAATCTTTTGCCATGTAGTTTTATAAATTTTTATTAACTTATACAATTGTGTGGCCACCACAACAATTTAGAGAACGTTTCCATCACCACCCTGCCAGAGATCTCCCATCTCCGGTGCTCAGTGACTGCTGACCTATTTTTTGTCCCTATAGTTTTATTTTTTAATATATTTTATCGATTATGCTATTACAGTTGTCCCATGTTTCCTCATCATTCCCCTCCACCCTGCACACACCCTCCCACCCACATTCCCCCCTTTAGTTCATGTCCATGTGTCATAAGTTCTTTAGCTTCTACTTTTCCCACACTATTCTTGCCCCCCCATCTATTTTCTA